>CAXKVX010002090.1:0-84326 GCA_964058865.1 Eleocharis quinqueflora | reverse complement strand
TCTCCGAGTACTTCATTTAAGTGTTGTAACCATTAACTAAAACACCACGAAGAAGCATAGAGTGCCAATCTAAGTGCTTTGTGTTCGTGTAATTAATTTATTAGTACCTCTAATCAGAGTACTTCATTATGGGTGTTAACCATTGAAGAAAGCACCATCTTATCCTACTATTAGAAGTGTTTCTGATCAGAGTACTCCATTTATGAGTTTAACCTTCCAAAAAAACTGCACAAATCATCATACCTTCCAACGAGAGGAGTTTCTTCCCCGAGTACCTCATTTAAGGGTTGTAACCATTCATTAAAACACCACAAAACATTTTATCCTACTATGAGTAGTGTTACTTCTCCGAGTACTTTATTGAAGTGTTGTAACCATTAACTAAAACACCACGAAGAAGCATAGAGTGCCACTCTAAGTGCTTTGTGTTCGTGTAATTAATTCATTAGTACCTCTGATCAGAGTACTTCATTTATGGGTTGTAACCATTAAAGAAAACATCACAAAGCATCTTATCCTACTAAGAGAAGTGTTTTGTTATCCGAGTACTTCAGTAATGGATGGTAACTATTAAAAAAAACACCACAAAGCATCATATTCTACTATGAGAAATGTTTATGAACAGAGTACTTCATTTATGAGTGATAAACTTTCAAGTACACTCCACAAAGCATCATATATTACTACGAGAAGAGTATCTTCTCAGAGTACTTCATTTATGGGTAGTAACCATTAAAGAAAACATCACAAAGCATCCTATCCTACTACGGAAAGTGTTTTGTTATCCGAGTACTTCATTGATGGGTGGTAATCATTAAAGAAAACACCACAATGCATCACATCCTACTACGAGAAGAGTTTCTGATCAAAATAATTCATTTTTGAGTGGTAACATTTCAAGAAACTCCACAAAGCATCATATATTACTACGAGAAGAGTTTCTTCTCCGAGTACTTCATTTAAGTGTTATAACCATTAACTAAAACACCACGAAGAAGCATAGAGTGCCACTCTAAGTGCTTTGTGTTCGTGTAATTAATTTATTAGTACCTCTGATCAGAGTACTTCATTATGGGTGTTAACCATTGAAGAAAACACCATCTTATCCTACTATTAGAAGTGTTTCTGATCAGAGTACTCCATTTATGAGTTTAACCTTCCAAAAAAACTGCACAAATCATCATACCTTCCAACGAGAGGAGTTTCTTCCCCGAGTACCTCATTTAAGGGTTGTAACCATTAATTAAAACACCACAAAACATTTTATCCTACTATGAGTAGTGTTACTTCTCCGAGTACTTTATTGAAGTGTTGTAACCATTAACTAAAACAGCACGGAAAAAGCATAGGCTACTAAGTGCTTCATGTCCGAGTACTTAATTTATGAGTGACTCTGATCGGAGTTCTTCATTTATGGGTGGTAACCATTAAAGAAAACTCCACAAAGCATCTTATCCTACTACGAGAAGTGTTTCTGATAAGGGTGATTCATTTATGAGTTGTATCATTTGAAGAAAACTCCACAAAGCATCATATCTTACTACGAGAAGGGTTTCTTCTCCGAGTACTTCATTTATGAGTAGTTCTAATCAGAGTGCTTCATTTATGGGTGGTAACCATTAAAGAAAACAAAACAAATCTTCTTATCCTACTACGAGAAGTGTTTCTTATCAGAGTACTTCATTTATGGGTTGTAACCATTAAAGAAAACATCACAAAACATCTTATCCTACTACGAGTAGTGTTTCTTCTCCGAGTACTTTATTGAAGTATTGTAACCGTTAACTAAAACACATTGAAAAAAGCATAGACTACCACTCTAAGTGTTTCATGTACGAGTATTTAGTTTATGAGTGATACTGATTAGAGTACTTTGTATATAGGTGGTAACCATTAAAGAAAACATCACAAAGCATCTAATCCTACTAAGAGAAGTGTTTTGTTATCCGAGTACTTCAGTAATGGATGGTAACTATTAAAAAAAAAACCACAAAGCATCATATTCTACTATGAGAAATGTTTATGAACAGAGTACTTCATTTATGAGTGATAAACTTTCAAGTACACTCCACAAAGCATCATATATTACTACGAGAAGAGTATCTTCTCAGAGTACTTCATTTATGGGTAGTAACCATTAAAGAAAACATCACAAAGCATCCTATCCTACTACGGAAAGTGTTTTGTTTTCCGAGTACTTCATTGATGGGTGGTAATCATTAAAGAAAACACCACAATGCATCACATCCTACTACGAGAAGTGTTTCTGATCAAAATAATTCATTTTTGAGTGGTAACATTTCAAGAAACTCCACAAAGCATCATATATTACTACGAGAAGAGTTTCTTCTCCGAGTACTTCATTTAAGTGTTGTAACCATTAACTAAAACACCACGAAGAAGCATAGAGTGCCACTCTAAGTGCTTTGTGTTCGTGTAATTAATTTATTAGTACCTCTGATCAGAGTACTTCATTATGGGTGTTAACCATTGAAGAAAACACCATCTTATCCTACTATTAGAAGTGTTTCTGATCAGAGTACTCCATTTATGAGTTTAACCTTTCAAAAAAACTGCACAAATCATCATATCTTACTACGAGAAGGGTTTCTTCTCCGAGTACTTCATTTATGAGTAGTTCTAATCAGAGTGCTTCATTTATGGGTGGTAACCATTAAAGAAAACAAAACAAATCATCTTATCCTACTACGAGAAGTGTTTCTTATCTGAGTACTTCATTTATGGGCTGTAACCATTAAAGAAAACATCACAAAACATCTTAGCCTACTACGAGAAGTGTTTTTGTTATATGAGTACTTCATTGATGGGTGGTAACCATTAAAGAAAACTACACAATACATCGTATCCTCATATTTGAAGTATTTCTGATCAGAGTAATTCATTTGTGAGTGGTAACCTTTCAAGAAAACTACACAAAACAACATATCTTACTATGAGAAGAGTTTCTTCTCCGAGTAATTCATTAAAGTGTTGTAACCATTCAATAAAACACAAGAATATGCATAGAGTACCACTCTAAGTGCTTCATTTAGGAGTACGTAATTTATGAGTGATTCTGATCAGAGTACATTGTTTATTGGTGGTAACCATTAAAGAAAACATCACAAAGCATCTTATCCTACTACGAGAAGTGTTTTTGTTAAATGAGTACTTCATTGATGGGTGGTAACCATTAAAGAAAACTACACAATACATCGTATCCTCATATTGGAAGTATTTCTGATCAGAGTAATTCACTTGTGAGTGGTAACCTTTCAAGAAAACTCCACAAAACAACATATCTTACTATGAGAAGAGTTTCTTCTCCGAGTAATTCATTAAAGTGTTGTAACCATTCATTAAAACACAAGAATATGCATAGAGTACCACTCTAAGTGCTTCATTTACTAGTACGTAATTTATGAGTGATTCTGATCAGAGTACATTGTTTATTGGTGGTAACCATTAAAGAAAACATCACAAAGCATCTTATCCTACTACGAGAAGTGTTTGTTATCTGAGTACTTCACTAATGGATGGTAACCATTAATGAAAACACCACAAAGCATCATATTCTACTATGAGAAATGTTTCTGATCAGAGTAGTTTATTTATGAGTGATAACCTTTTAAGAACACTCCACAAAGCATCATACATTACTACGAAAAGAGTTTATTCTCCGAGTACTTCATTTAAGTGTGTAACCATTCACTAAAACACAATGAAGAAGCATAGAGTACCAGTCTAAGTGCATTATGTCCATTTACTTAATTTATGAGTGATTCTTATCAGAGTACTTCATTTATGGGTAGTAACCATTAAAGAAAACATCACAAAGCATCCTATCCTACTACGGAAAGTGTTTTGTTATCCGAGTACTTCATTGATGGGTGTTAATCATTAAAGAAAACACAACACTGCATCAGATCCTACTACGAGAAGTATTTCTGATCAAAATAATTCATTTGTGAGTGGTAACATTTCAAGGAACTCCACAAAGCATCATATATTACTACGAGAAGAGTTTCTTCTCCGAGTACTTCATTTAAGTGTTGTAACCATTAACTAAAACACCACGAAGAAGCATAGAGTGTCACTCTAAGTGCTTTGTGTTCGTGTAATTAATTTATTAGTACCACTGATCAGAGAACTTCATTTATGGGTGGTAACCATTGAAGAAAACACCACAAAGCATCTCATCCTACTATTAGAAGTGTTTCTGATCAGAGTACTCCATTTATGAGTTTAACCTTTCAAAAAAAACTGCACAAATCATCATACCTTCCAACGAGAGGAGTTTCTTCTCCGAGTACCTCATTTAAGGGTTGTAACCATTCATTAAAACACCACAAAACATCTTATCCTACTATGAGTAGTGTTTCTTCTCCGAGTACTTTATTGAAGTGTTGTAACCATTAACTAAAACACCACGAAGAAGCATAGATTGCCACTCTAAGTGCTTTGTGTTCGTGTTATTAATTTATTAGTACTTCTGATCAGAGTACTTCATTTATGGGTGGTAACCATTGAAGAAAACACCACAAAGCATCTTATCCTACTATTAGAAGTGTTTCTGATCAGAGTAGTTCATTTATGAGTGAGAAACTTTCAAGAACACTCCACAATGCATCATACCTTACTACGAGAAGAGTTTCTTTTCCGAGTACCTTATTGAAGTATTGTAACCGTTAACTAAAACACATTGAAAAAAGCATAGACTACCACTCTAAGTGTTTCATGTACGAGTATTTAGTTTATGAGTGATACTGATTAGAGTACTTTGTATATAGGTGGTAACCATTAAAGAAAACATCACAAAGCATCTTATCCTACTATGAGAAATGTTTATGAACAGAGTACTTCATTTATGAGTGATAAACTTTCAAGTACACTCCACAAAGCATCATATATTACTACGAGAAGAGTATCTTCTCCTAGTACTTCATTTAAGTGTGTAACCATTCACTAAAACACAATGAAGAAGCATAGAGTACCAGTCTAATTGCATTATGTCCATGTACTTAATTTATGAGTGATTCTTATCAGAGTACTTCATTTATGGGTAGTAACCATTAAAGAAAACATCACAAAGAATCATATCCTATTACGGAAAGTGTTTTGTTATCCGAGTACTTCATTGATGGGTGTTAATCATTAAAGAAAACACCATAATGCATCAGATCCTACTACGAGAAGTGTTTCTGATCAAAATAATTCATTTGTGAGTGGTAATATTTCAAGAAACTCCACAAAGCATCATATATTACTACGAGAAGAGTTTCTTCTCCGAGTAATTCATTAAAGTGTTGTAACCATTCAATAAAACACAACGAACATGCATAGAGTACCACTCTAAATCCTTCATTTACAAGTACGTAATTTATGAGTGATTCTGATCAGAGTACATTGTTTATAGGTGGTAACCATTAAAGAAAACATCACAAAGCATCTTATCCTACTACGATAAGTGTTTTTGTTATATGAGTACTTCACTGATGGGTGTTAACCATTAAAGAAAACTACACAATACATTGTATCCTCATATTAGAAGTATTTCTGATCAGAGTAATTCATTTGTGAGTGGTAACCTTTCAAGAAAACTCCACAAAACAACATATCTTACTATGAGAAGAGTTTCTTCTCCGAGTAATTCATTAAAGTGTTGTAACCATTCAATAAAACACAAGAATATGCATAGAGTACCACTCTAAGTGCTTCATTTACGAGTACGTAATTTATGAGTGATTCTGATCAGAGTACATTGTTTATAGGTGGTAACCATTAAAGAAAACATCACAAAGCATCTTATCCTACTACGAGAAGTGTTTTTGTTATATGAGTACTTCATTGATGGGTGGTAACCAATAAAGAAAACTACACAATACATCGTATCCTCATATTAGAAGTATTTCTGATCAGAGTAATTTATTTGTGAGTGGTAACCTTTCAAGAAAACTCCACAAAACAACATATCTTACTATGAGAAGAGTTTCTTCTCCGAGTAATTCATTAAAGTGTTGTAACCATTCAATAAAACACAAGAATATGCATAGAGTACCACTCTAAGTGCTTCATTTACGAGTACATAATTTATGAGTGATTCTGATCAGAGTACATTGTTTTTTGGTGGTAACCATTAAAGAAAACATCACAAAGCATTTTATCTTACTACGAGAAGTGTTTGTTATCTGAGTACTTCACTAATGGATGGTAACCATTAAAGAAAACACCACAAAGCATCATATTCTACTATGAGAAATCTTTCTGATCAGAGTAGTTTATTTATGAGTGATAACCTTTCAAGAACACTCCACAAAGCATCATACATTACTACGAAAATAGTTTATTCTCCGAGTACTTCATTTAAGTGTGTAACCATTCACTAAAACACAATGAAGAAGCATAGAGTACCAGTCTAAGTGCATTATGTCCATGTACTTAATTTATGAGTGATTCTTATCAGAGTACTTCATTTATGGGTAGTAACCATTAAATAAAACATCACAAAGCATCCTATCCTACTACGGAAAGTGTTTTGTTATCCGAGTACGCCATTGATGGGTGGTAATCATTAAAGAAAACACCACAATGCATCAGATCCTTCTACGAGAAGTGTTTCTGATCAAAATAATTCATTTGTGAGTGGTAATATTTCAAGAAACTCCACAAAGCATCATATATTACTACGAGAAGAGTTTCTTCTCCGAGTACTTCATTTAAGTGTTGTAACCAATAACTAAAACACCACGAAGAAGCATAGAGTGTCACTCTAAGTGCTTTGTGTTCGTGTAATTAATTTATTAGTACCACTGATCAGAGAACTTCATTTATGGGTGGTAACCATTGAAGAAAACACCACAAAGCATCTCATCCTACTATTAGAAGTGTTTCTGATCAGAGTACTCCATTTATGAGTTTAACCTTTCAAAAAAAACTGCACAAATCATCATACCTTCCAACGAGAGGAGTTTCTTCTCCGAGTACCTCATTTAAGGGTTGTAACCATTCATTAAAACACCACAAAACATCTTATCCTACTATGAGTAGTGTTTCTTCTCCGAGTACTTTATTGAAGTGTTGTAACCATTAACTAAAACACCACGAAGAAGCATAGAGTGCCACTCTAAGTGCTTTGTGTTCGTGTAATTAATTCATTAGTACCTCTGATCAGAGTACTTCATTTATGGGTGGTAACCATTGAAGAAAACACCACAAAGCATCTCATCCTACTATTAGAAGTGTTTCTGATCTTAGTACTCCATTTATGAGTTTAACCTTTCAAAAAAACTGCACAAATCATCATACATTCCTACGAGAAGAGTTTCTTCTCCGAGTACCTCATTTAAGGGTTGTAACCATTCATTAAAACACCACAAAACATCTTATCCTACTATGAGTAGTGTTTCTTCTCCGAGTACTTTATTGAAGTGTTGTAACCATTAACTAAAACACCACGAAGAAGCATAGATTGCCACTCTAAGTGCTTTGTGTTCGTGTTATTAATTTATTAGTACTTCTGATCAGAGTACTTCATTTATGGGTGGTAACCATTGAAGAAAACACCACAAAGCATCTTATCCTACTATTAGAAGTGTTTTTGATCAGAGTAGTTCATTTATGAGTGAGAAACTTTCAAGAACACTCCACAATGCATCATACCTTACTACGAGAAGAGTTTCTTTTCCGAGTACCTTATTGAAGTATTGTAACCGTTAACTAAAACACATTGAAAAAAGCATAGACTACCACTCTAAGTGTTTCATGTACGAGTATTTAGTTTATGAGTGATACTGATTAGAATACTTTGTATATAGGTGGTAACCATTAAAGAAAACATCACAAAACATCTTATCCTACTATGAGAAATGTTTATGAACAGAGTACTTCATTTATGAGTGATAAACTTTCAAGTACACTCCACAAAGCATCATATATTACTACGAGAAGAGTATCTTCTCCTAGTACTTCATTTAAGTGTGTAACCATTCACTAAAACACAATGAAGAAGCATAGAGTACCAGTCTAATTGCATTATGTCCATGTACTTTATTTATGAGTGATTCTTATCAGAGTACTTCATTTATGGGTAGTAACCATTAAAGAAAACATCACAAAGAATCCTATCCTATTACGGAAAGTGTTTTGTTATCCGAGTACTTCATTGATGGGTGTTAATCATTAAAGAAAACACCATAATGCATCAGATCCTACTACGAGAAGTGTTTCTGATCAAAATAATTCATTTGTGAGTGGTAATATTTCAAGAAACTCCACAAAGCATCATATATTACTACGAGAAGAGTTTCTCCTCCAAGTAATTCATTAAAGTGTTGTAACCATTCAATAAAACACAACGAACATGCATAGAGTACCACTCTAAATCCTTCATTTACAAGTACGTAATTTATGAGTGATTCTGATCAGAGTACATTGTTTATAGGTGGTAACCATTAAAGAAAACATCACAAAGCATCTTATCCTACTACGAGAAGTGTTTTTGTTATATGAGTACTTCACTGATGGGTGTTAACCATTAAAGAAAACTACACAATACATCGTATCCTCATATTTGAAGTATTTCTGATCAGAGTAATTCATTTGTGAGTGGTAACCTTTCAAGAAAACTCCACAAAACAACATATCTTACTATGAGAAGAGTTTCTTCTCCGAGTAATTCATTAAAGTGTTGTAACCATTCAATAAAACACAAGAATATGCATAGAGTACCACTCTAAGTGCTTCATTTACGAGTACGTAATTTATGAGTGATTCTGATCAGAGTACATTGTTTATAGGTGGTAACCATTAAAGAAAACATCACAAAGCATCTTATCCTACTACGAGAAGTGTTTTTGTTATATGAGTACTTCATTGATGGGTGGTAACCAATAAAGAAAACTACACAATACATCGTATCCTCATATTAGAAGTATTTCTGATCAGAGTAATTTATTTGTGAGTGGTAACCTTTCAAGAAAACTCCACAAAACAACATATCTTACTATGAGAAGAGTTTCTTCTCCGAGTAATTCATTAAAGTGTTGTAACCATTCAATAAAACACAAGAATATGCATAGAGTACCACTCTAAGTGCTTCATTTACGAGTACATAATTTATGAGTGATTCTGATCAGAGTACATTGTTTTTTGGTGGTAACCATTAAAGAAAACATCACAAAGCATCTTATCCTACTACGAGAAGTGTTTGTTATCTGAGTACTTCACTAATGGATGGTAACCATTAAAGAAAACACCACAAAGCATCATATTCTACTATGAGAAATCTTTCTGATCAGAGTAGTTTATTTATGAGTGATAACCTTTCAAGAACACTCCACAAAGCATCATACATTACTACGAAAATAGTTTATTCTCCGAGTACTTCATTTAAGTGTGTAACCATTCACTAAAACACAATGAAGAAGCATAGAGTACCAGTCTAAGTGCATTATATCCATGTACTTAATTTATGAGTGATTCTTATCAGAGTACTTCATTTATGGGTAGTAACCATTAAAGAAAACATCACAAAGAATCCTATCCTATTGCGGAAAGTGTTTTGTTATCCGAGTACTTCATTGATGGGTGTTAATCATTAAAGAAAACACCATAATGCATCAGATCCTACTACGAGAAGTGTTTCTGATCAAAATAATTCATTTGTGAGTGGTAATATTTCAAGAAACTCCACAAAGCATCATATATTACTACGAGAAGAGTTTCTTCTCCGAGTAATTCATTAAAGTATTGTAACCATTCAATAAAACACAAGAATATGCATAGAGTACCACTCTAAGTGCTTCATTTACGAGTACATAATCTATGAGTGATTCTGATCAGAGTACATTGTTTTTTGGTGGTAACCATTAAAGAAAACATCACAAAGCATCTTATCCTACTACGAGAAGTGTTTGTTATCTGAGTACTTCACTAATGGATGGTAACCATTAAAGAAAACACCACAAAGCATCATATTCTACTATGAGAAATCTTTCTGATCAGAGTAGTTTATTTATGAGTGATAACCTTTCAAGAACACTCCACAAAGCATCATAAATTACTACGAAAATAGTTTATTCTCCGAGTACTTCATTTAAGTGTGTAATCATTCACTAAAACACAATGAAGAAGCATAGAGTACCAGTCTAAGTGCATTATGTCCATGTACTTAATTTATGAGTGATTCTTATCAGAGTACTTCATTTATGGGTAGTAACCATTAAAGAAAACATCACAAAGCATCCTATCCTACTACGGAAAGTGTTTTGTTATCCGAGTACGCCATTGATGGGTGATAATCATTAAAGAAAACACCACAATGCATCAGATCCTTCTACGAGAAGTGTTTCTGATCAAAATAATTCATTTGTGAGTGTTAATATTTCAAGAAACTCCACAAAGCATCATATATTACTACGAGAAGAGTTTCTTCTCCGAGTACTTCATTTAAGTGTTGTAACCATTAACTAAAACACCACGAAGAAGCATAGAGTGTCACTCTAAGTGCTTTGTGTTCGTGTAATTAATTTATTAGTACCACTGATCAGAGAACTTCATTTATGGGTGGTAACCATTGAAGAAAACACCACAAAGCATCTCATCCTACTATTAGAAGTGTTTCTGATCAGAGTACTCCATTTATGAGTTTAACCTTTCAAAAAAAACTGCACAAATCATCATACCTTCCAACGAGAGGAGTTTCTTCTCCGAGTACCTCATTTAAGGGTTGTAACCATTCATTAAAACACCACAAAACATCTTATCCTACTATGAGTAGTGTTTCTTCTCCGAGTACTTTATTGAAGTGTTGTAACCATTAACTAAAACACCACGAAGAAGCATAGAGTGCCACTCTAAGTGCTTTGTGTTCGTGTAATTAATTCATTAGTACCTCTGATCAGAGTACTTCATTTATGGGTGGTAACCATTGTAGAAAACACCACAAAGCATCTCATCCTACTATTAGAAGTGTTTCTGATCAGAGTACTCCATTTATGAGTTTAACCTTTCAAAAAAAACTGCACAAATCATCATACCTTCCAACGAGAGGAGTTTCTTCTCCGAGTACCTCATTTAAGGGTTGTAACCATTCATTAAAACACCACAAAACATCTTATCCTACTATGAGTAGTGTTTCTTCTCCGAGTACTTTATTGAAGTGTTGTAACCATTAACTAAAACACCACGAAGAAGCATAGAGTGCCACTCTAAGTGCTTTGTGTTCGTGTAATTAATTCATTAGTACCTCTGATCAGAGTACTTCATTTATGGGTGGTAACCATTGAAGAAAACACCACAAAGCATCTCATCCTACTATTAGAAGTGTTTCTGATCAGAGTACTCCATTTATGAGTTTAACCTTTCAAAAAAAACTGCACAAATCATCATACCTTCCAACGAGAGGAGTTTCTTCTCCGAGTACCTCATTTAAGGGTTGTAACCATTCATTAAAACACCACAAAACATCTTATCCTACTATGAGTAGTGTTTCTTCTCCGAGTACTTTATTGAAGTGTTGTAACCATTAACTAAAACACCACGAAGAAGCATAGAGTGCCACTCTAAGTGCTTTGTGTTCGTGTAATTAATTCATTAGTACCTCTGATCAGAGTACTTCATTTATGGGTGGTAACCATTGAAGAAAACACCACAAAGCATCTCATCCTACTATTAGAAGTGTTTCTGATCAGAGTACTCCATTTATGAGTTTAACCTTTCAAAAAAAACTGCACAAATCATCATACCTTCCAACGAGAGGAGTTTCTTCTCCGAGTACCTCATTTAAGGGTTGTAACCATTCATTAAAACACCACAAAACATCTTATCCTACTATGAGTAGTGTTTCTTCTCCGAGTACTTTATCAAAGTGTTGTAACCATTAACTAAAACACCACGAAGAAGCATAGAGTGCCACTCTAAGTGCTTTTTGTTCGTGTAATTAATTCATTAGTATCTCTGATCAGAGTACTTCATTTATGGGTGGTAACCATTGAAGAAAACACCACAAAGTATCTTATCCTACTATTGGAAGTGTTTCTGATCAGAGTACTCCATTTATGAGTTTAACCTTTCAAAAAAACTGCACAAATCATCATACCTTCCTACGAGAAGAGTTTCTTCTCCGAATACTTCATTTAAATGTTGTAACCATTCATTAAAACACCACAAAACATCTTATCCTACTATGAGTAGTGTTACTTCTCCGAGTACTTTATTGAAGTGTTGTAACCATTAACTAAAACAGCACGGAAAAAGCAGCTACCACTCTAAGTGCTTCATGTCCGAGTACTTAATTTATGAGTGACTCTGATCAGAGTTCTTCATTTATGGGTGGTAACCATCAAAGAAAACTCCACAAAGCATCTTATCCTACTACGAGAAGTGTTTCTGATAAGGGTGATTCTTTTATGAGTTGTATCCTTTGTAGAAAACTCCACAAAGCATCATATCTTACTACGAGAAGGGTTTCTTCTCCGAGTACTTCATTTATGAGTAGTTCTAATCAGAGTGCTTCATTTATGGGTGGTAACCATTAAAGAAAACAAAACAAATCATCTTATCCTACTACGAGAAGTGTTTCTTATCTGAGTACTTCATTTATGGGTTGTAACCATTAAAGAAAACATCACAAAACATCTCTGCCTACTACGAGAAGTGTTTTTGTTATATGAGTACTTCGTTGATGGGTGGTAACCATTAAAGAAAACTACACAATACATCGTATCCCCATATTAGAAGTATTTCTGATCAGAGTAATTCATCTTTGAGTAGTAACATTTAATGAAAACTCCACAAAACAACATATCTTACTATTAAAAGAGTTTCTTCTCCGAGTAATTCATTAAAGTGTTGTAACCATTCAATAAAACACAACGAACATGCTTAGAGCACCACTCTAAATCCTTCATTTACAAGTACGTAATTTATGTGTGATTCTGATCAGAGTACATTGTTTATAGGTGGTAACCATTAAAGAAAAATCACAAAGCATCTTATCCTACTACGAGAAGTGTTTTTGTTATATGAGTACTTCATTGATGGGTGTTAACCATTAAAGAAAACTACACAATACATCGTATCCTCATATTAGAAGTATTTCTGATCAGAGTAATTCATTTGTGAGTGGTAACCTTTCAAGAAAACTCCACAAAACAACATATCTTACTATGAGAAGAGTTTCTTCTCCGAGTAATTCATTAAAGTGTTGTAACCATTCATTTGTGAGTGGTAATCATTAAAGAAGAGTAATTCATTTGTTACTGGTAACATTTCAAGAAACTCCACAAAGCATCATATATTACTACGAGAAGAGTTTTTCTTCGAGTACTTCATATAAGTGTTCTAACCATTAACTAAATACCACGAAGAAGCATAGAGTACCACTCTAAATGCTTCATGTCCGAGTACTTCATTTAAGGGTGGTAATCATTAAAGAAAACCCCCAGAAAGTATCTTATCCTACTATGAGAAGTGTTTCTGATAAAAGTGCTTCATTTATAAGTTGTAACCTTTCAAAAAAAACTTCACAAAGCATCATATCTTACTAAGTGAAGAGTTTCTTCTCCGAATACTTCATTTAAGTGTTGTAACCATTCACTAAAACACCTTGAAGAAACATGGAATACATCTCTTTGTGCTCGATGTCTGAGTACTTCATTTATGGGTGTTAAACATTGAAGAAATCACCACAAAGCATCATATCCTACTATGAGAAGTGTTTTTTACTTCATTTGTGAGTGGTAACCTTTCAAGGAAACTCCACAAAGCAACATATCTTACTATGAGAAGAGTTTCTTCTCCGAGTAATTCATTAAAGTTTTGTAAGCATTCACTAAAACACAACGAATATGCATAGAATACCACTCTAAGTGCTTCATGTACGAGTACTTAATTTATGAGTGATTCTGATCAGAGTACTTCGTTTATAGGTTATTACTATTAAAGAAAACATCAGAAAGCATCTTATCCTACTAGGAAATGTGTTTCTTATCTGAGTACTTCACTAATGGATGATAACCATTAAATAAAACACCACAAAGCTGAACACTACTCCCTAAACCTTCGAAAGCCAAATCAAGTTGTGTTTCTTATCTGTGTTTTTTATCTGAGTACTGCCTAAACCTTCGAAAGTCAAATCAAGCTGAACACTACTTTTATGTGGGAGATGGCTGAAAGGTTGAAGTTGAAGACATAGGAAAATTTAGATTGTTGTGTAGGACTGAATTTTATTTGTATTTTGATGCATTAGTGGTTCCTTTTCGAAGGAACCTAATTTTTATTTCCTATTTGGACAAGAATGGTTTTGTATGTTTATTTGGTAATGGAAATTTCAGTTTGTTTCAAAATTCAAAACAAGTTGCTTTTGTATGTTTATCTTCTTATGACAATCTTTATTTTCTTGAAATAGACACTTCACATACAGAAGCCATGTGCATTGATATTAGAAAACGTAAATTAACTAATGAAAATTCAGCGACATTATGGCACAGACATTTGGGACATATATCTATGCAAAGAATCCAACGTCTTGTGTCTAATGATATTCTCACACCTTTAGACTTTACTAATTACAAAGAATGTGTAAGTTGTATAAAAGAAAAACAAACTAATAAACGCAAGTATGATGCCAAAAGGTGTAATGATCTCTTAGATGATACATACCGATATCTGTGGTCCTTTTCCAAAGGCTACAAGAAATGGTCACCGATATTTTATCACATTCATAGACGATCAATTAAGATATGAACACATCTACTTGGTTAAAGAAAAGGATGAAGCACTAGACATGTTCCAAAGTTATAAAGCGGAAGATGAGTTACAACTTAACAAAAGCATTAAAGCCGTCATATCTGATCGTGGTGATGAATACTATGGCCGATATGACGGGTCAAGAGAACAATGTCCAGGACCCTTCGCAAAATTCTTAGAGGAGTGCGAGATTGTGCCACAATATACATTGCCAGGTTCGCCTGCAATAAATGATGTTGTTGAAAGGCGCAATGCACCCTCAAAGACATGGTAAGAAGTATGATTGCTTGTACGATTCTACCAGAAAGTTTGTGGGGAGAAGCCTTAAAAACTGTAGCTTATATTCTCAACAGAGTTTCAACTAAAGCAACTAATAAAACCCCATTTGAGATTTATTTTGGGCGTAAGCCTAGTCTAAATTATTTTCGGATTTGGGGATGTCCAGCAGAAGCAAGGCCTTATAGACCGACAGAAAAGAAACTGGATGAAATAACTATTAGTTGCTATTTCGTTGGATACACTGAAAGATCTAAAGAATATAAATTCTATAATCCAACAGAACGTATGATATTCGAGTTAGGAAATGTGAATTTTTTTTTAGGATAATGAGTTTGTGGGGTGAGATGTGACCATGAATAACATTTTTGAGGAAGAGATGGATAATGACACTTCGGACCTTCGTCCGGACTTAGTCACTATTCCAATATTGATAAATTTTGAAAATGCATCTCATGTCAATAGACAAACTACACTCCCTTCTCGAATTTCACAAGATATGGACACAAATGGATCCGAATCTATCCCAAATAGCAACGTTGTCATGGACAATGTCAATGGCCTTGAGCCTGTGGGAGATCCGGAATTAAGTAATGAAGTTCATCAAAGTACTCCTCAAGAAATTACAGAACCAGTCCAAATAAGAAGATCCACTAGAGAGAACAGATTTATTGGAAGATTTGCATATCTTCAAAAACATGAATTTGACATAAGCATGTTTGAAAATGACCCAAGAGATATCAAACAAGCTATGGAAAGTTCTAACTCTCATAAGTGGATCGATGCGATGAATGAAGAAATGAAATCAATGAATGACAATGATGTGTGAGATATTGTTCCTTTGCTAAGGATAAGAAAACCTTTGGTTGTAAGTGGATTTTCAAGACCAAACAGGATTCTAAAGGCAATGTTGAAAAATATAAAGCACGTCTTGTCGCTAAGGGTTCACACAGAAAGAAAGCATTGATTATAATGAAACATTCTCTCCAGTTTCATCGAAAGATTCGTTGAGAATCATATTGACACTGGTAGCGCATTATAACTTGGAGCTCTACCAAATGGATGTAAGGCGGCTTTTCTCAGTGGTGACATTGAGGAAATCATCTACACGAGGCAACAAGAAAGTGGTCGGCGATCCAAAGTCCATGGTATGTCGGCTTAAGAAATTTATTTATGGGCTCAAGCAAGCATCTCGACAATGGTATTTGAAATTTCACAACATAATTAGCTCATACTGTTTCGAGTCTAACTTAGTTGATGAATGCATATACCTTATGTTCTATGGGAGCAAGTTCACATTTATGATCTTATATGTTGATGACATAATACTAGCTAGTAATGATAAGGACATGTTGCATCAAATCAAGAACTTTCTATTTAGAAATTTTGAGATGAAAGATCTTGGTGATGCCTCATTTGTTCTAGGGATAGAGATACAAAAGGACAGAATCGAGGGCGTTCTGAGATTATCCCAAAGAAATTACATTTATAAAATATTAAGTAGGTATGGCATGAAAGGTTGTAAACCAAATGATACATCCGTGGCTAAAGAAGACAAGTTCATTGTATGCCGGCTTAAGAAATCCATTTATGAGCTCAAGCAAGCATCTCGACAATGATATTTGAAATTTCACAACATAATTAGCTCATACGATTTTGAGTCTAACTTAGTTGATGAATGCATATACCTGAAGTTCTATGGGAGCAAGTTCACATTTATGGCTGTATATGTTGATGACATACTACTAGCTAGTAATGATAAGGACATTTTGCATCAAACCAAGAACTTTCTATTTAGAAACTTTGAGATGAAAGATCTTGGTGATGCCTCATTTGTTATAGGGATAGAGATACTAAGGGACAAAACTGAGGGCGTTCTGAGACTATTCCAAAGAAATTACATTGATAAAATGCTAAGTAGGTATGGCATGAAAGATTGTAAACCAGGTGATACACCCGTGGCTAAGGGATACAAGTTCAGTCTTGCTCAATGTCCTAAAACTGATTCAGAAAGACATCCCCTATGCATCCGTTGTAGTTAGTCTCATATATGCCCAAGTGTGCACGAGACTGGACATAGCCTTCATTATGAAATGCTAGGGCGATATTTAAGTAATCCAGGAATGGAGCATTGGAAAGTTGCGAAGAGGGTGCTGAGGTACCTGAAGAAAACAAGGGAATATATGCTCACATATCGGAGATCGAAAAAGCTCAAAGTCATTAGATATATCAATTCCGATTTTGGAGGTTGCGTAGATAGCATGAAGTTGACATTGGGATACATCTACATGATGGCAGGCGAAGCTGTGTCTTGGAAGAGTGCTAAACAGTCGCTCATAGCACCTTCTACCATGGTTGCTGAGTTCATTGCATGCTATGAAGCCTCAAACTATGGCGTGTGGCTAAGGACTTTTGTCACTAGGCTACATGTAGTTCCTACCATCAAAAGGCCACTTATGTTGATGTGTGACAACAATTCAGTCGTACTCTATGCAACAAATAATAGAAGGTCGACCAAGTCTAAGTACATAGACATCAAGTTTCTAGCAATAAAGGAAAGAGTACAGAACAATGAGTTGAAGGTGAAACATATCGGTATAGACTCCATGATTGCAGATCCCCTTACAAAAGCACTACCACCCAAGAAGTTTCATGAGCATGTTGTTCATATGGGCATAGTACCTATGTTAGGATAGTTTAGGGAGAATGTGGGAGTTTGATTTTGTTTTTTAATGTTCCATGCTATGTAATTTGTAACAAGTTATGATATATGCAAATTATATGTAAAGGATGACCCATTCGAAAATAGGCACGTAAAATCACACTCTCGTGCAATTTATGAACTATATGACCAAAGTCTAATTCAAGTCATCCAGAAGTATTTGGTACTATGATTTATATCGATAAAGCCACGAAGAAAATATGGTGACTATCTCTTAAGTCATGTGCTGGCATGACTAGTGGAACAAATTGTTTAAGAAATACGAACAGAAAGACAGAAAAGTTTAAAGTGATCCGGCCAGATCCAAGACATGTGTAATCAAATGGACCACACTTGTCCATGTGGAAGATTGTTGGAATTGAGACATCAATTCTAATAAATTAAGTTTAGACTACGTGTTATATGATTACAACATGTCATGTACTGTCGCTAATGTTACGAGGAGTAACATGTGGAAATGTCGCTAAAGGTGATTAATTAATATTCAATGCATTATACGTATTTCACCAAGATTTTTGGCACGAATACATATAGAACTTAATCAAATTGATTATAATTATTGATGGACTGATTATGATCAATTCTTGTATATATGATTTATTGGGGCTTAGAAAGTGTATCGGTAACTTAATGGATTATGAATAGGAGGTAACGTTTTTCGAATATCATCCCGAATGACAGGTGAGAATAACCCTCTGAATTACACCTAGGAGGACGGATGACTTCCCAAAGCACGAGAAGGCAACACTCATCACCATTCGAGTACAACTAGCGATCAACTTCTAAAGGTGGTTACGAAAGGTTCCATGATGATCTCGTGCACGTTTGGAGGAGACGACTACTTGACACCAACTGACACGATTTAATAATTGTCAGAAAACTATCCTTAAGGCGGTTATGCATGATGATACTATAAATATTGAACCCTAGAGGAAGGTGAATACACACTACTAGAATTTGATTTTCTATCGTGGTTAGTTAAACTTTGTTCCGTGGTAATATGGGTTCCAAGAAAATAAAAAAAGTTTCCACATTTTTTTAATGTTATTTTTGTGGATGGATCCACAGAACAAGTTAGAATGGAATGGAAGTAACCAACATGCTTTCACGGAAATAATTATTCTTGACCCGTTTCTCTCTTAACATGTCTAGTTCCCTCTAATTTTTTTACCAAGTCCTAAAATTGAATATCATCGTTTGTTCTAGGTTAAACCCATAACCCCTCAACTCAAACCCAATCTCTCTCTCATGGCTCTGGTTCTCCAAACGACGCCTCATCCTCTCCCTATGTGTCTTCGCTGAGGCAGATCACCAACACCTCGTCCCACTCTTGCACGACCAGCACCACCAGCCACTAAGGGAGGAGGAGAAGGAACAGAGAGAGAGAGAAAGAGAGGCGAAATGGGTAGCGACATCGAGTCGGAGAGATCGACAGCTAAGGAGAGGAGGAAGCTCAACTCGCTCATGTCTATCGCAGAGCCACTCACAGGGAAGAAGCTCTCCAAACGCACTTTCAATCTCGTGCGAAGAGGTGCTTATCTCTATTTTATCTTTGTCGTTTCCATCTCATTTTGGATTCTTGTGTGATAACATCTCCTGTTACTGTTCTTGCTCAACTGCTGAATCGAAGTGCTTACGGAGAGGAGTGAAGGAAGTGGTTAAGAGCATCCGTCGAGACCACAAGGGGTTAGTCTTGTATTCATTTGAAATTGGAAAATTTGTCAAAATGTCATTTCATAATTGCCTAAATATCAAAATGTTACTCGATAACAAGAAATCATCTAAATGCCATTAATTTTCAAAATAATTTATCTAAATGCCATTACATATAATTTAATACAAATAAAAAATAAACAAATCATCATATACCAGAAATACCCCTCCTCATTCTTTTTTTTAGCCAGATCGACGAGGCGTTCCATGAATTTTATTACGCCTCAAACACTTTCGGTTTGAAATAGGAGAAATCACCCCAACATCAAAATCTCCTTTTTGACTTGATGAAATCCTTCTTAGTGCAAGGCGGTTTCAACGCAGAGAAAAAAAAGAACTAGAAACTTTTTTAAAAGAAAGCGCGATGTCTTATCTGATCTGATCGAACTGACTGATCAGATAATCGAGTCATGCTTTTCTGTGAATGAAAAATCGCAAGTTCAAATGAAAAATCGCAAGGGAGCACAGACGATACAGTAAATGAAAAATTGCTGAATTTTTTCTGAAGGGAGAACAGACAAATTATGAAGAATTGCTGAATTGTTTTCTGAAGGGAGCACAGACAGACCGTGAAGAATTGCTTGTTTATCATGAATTGTTTTCAGATTTCAGACTGTTTTGGACCCTTGTTTGTTACATGCACTTCTTTTGAATAATTTCGTTTCTGGAAACCTGTTTAATCATTCATGTTTATCATGAATTGTTTTCTTTTGAATAATTTCGTTTCTGGAAACCCTTGTTCGATAACTTCTAAAAGGGTTTTATCTCAATCAGCGGAATTCAATTAACACAGGTCAGTCGGTTCAAGGCGGAGCAGGTGTTTCAACTCGATGATCTGATCAGTCGGTTCGTTTAGATCAGATGAGACATCGATCTGACTAAAAAAAGAGTGAGGAGGGGTATTTTTGGTATATGATGATTTGTTTATTTTTTATTTGTATTAAATTAGAGGTAATGGCATTTAGATAAATTATTTTGAAAATTAATGACATTTAAACGATTCTTGTTATCGAGTGACATTTTGACATTTGAGCAATTATCGAGTGACATTTTGACAAATTTCACTTTGAAATTTGGTCCAATTGAACTATCTATCTTGTTGATCTTTTGTGAAAACTTGAACTATAGGTTGCCAGATAAATTGACAACCTTCGTTTGTGATAACATATTACCTATATTTGCAATGACCTCTAGGCACTAGCTATGTGGCAATTGCATCAAGTAGCAAAGTAAGCAGCTATTTTGATTCCATAAATTCTTAGGTGTCGAGCGATACTTCTAGAGAAGCAAAAGACACTGAAGACTTGGCAAAGAAGAATTGTGCCTTCCATTTCAAGACAACTATCAGTTGAGTGTCGAAGATGTGGCGTCTCCATTCTTACACATCATAACACTTCCAAATTTGAGGCCAATAAGTTTACAAATCTAATGCACTCGAATCTTAAGCTCTACATTAAGAAATGATTCATCTTTCTTGTCCTAATTGCCTTGTAAAACATATGAAGGTGGCATTGAATTAGCTATCAGAGAGGGAGAAGAAATTTTGCATGGGAGCTGATACGTAGATATCATATTTGATACCAATTATTGATATCGATTTTATTATGCACTTTTAGTTGAGTTATAATGTACATTATTTGAATTATTATGCATGTTATTTTTTGTAATGAAATAGTTATACATATTGTCAATTTTATTATGCATCTTTAGTTGAGTTATCGTGCACATTATTTAAATTATTATGCATGTTATTTTCTGTAATGAAATAGTTATACATGTTATTTTTTGTACTGAAATAGTTATGGTATAACATGCATAATAACTCAAATAATGTGCATTATAACTCAACTAAATGCGCATAATACAATCGATATTAATAGTTAATATTAAATGTGATATCTACGAAACATTATTCATTTTGCATTTTGCATATTGGACCGGTCTTAACACTAGTGGTGCTCATCTCCTCTAGTCGGTACATATTATTAAAGACATGGTCAGATTTTGCCGAGTCAAGTGAAGCAACAAATAAGCAGGTACAACAAATCTAATTAGGCAAATTCTGCTATTATTCCCAAATTGATTATAGCTCGAACCAAGAGAAATTAGCACAAATTGATTTTCTATTTTATTTCGTAATCCCACCTGTATGACTCAGCAACATCAATTCAAATTAGCAGATTCATTTATATCTCGTTATGATTCGGCATCAATTCAAATTGCTAGCATTTTTTCTACTAGCTTTTTACTGCAATACCAATTCTCGATCTTGTTAAATATATTATCTGATTCTATCTCTTTCAATTGCAAAACTAGCTTTATTGTAAACTCACAGCTTGAGCATCTCCAAGCAAAGCATGCGTTACTGTCATGCTAATCAGGTCAATTGTGAACCTTCTTTACTTCATTTACTTTCAAACTTCTAATTTTTACAACTGATGAGGGAATTTATTTTGCAACTGACTATTGTACTTGTATAACCAACTGATTTGAAATTTTTATTGTTTCTTGGTTCTAATGAACAGTGTTTGGTACTTTGAAATTATATGTTCAAATTATGTTTGTTTTATGTACAAGAAATTCAATTGCAGATGTTGAATGAAATAATATCAGAAGCTAGACGAAGTCATTGAATGAAAAAAGCAATTACTAAAAGAATTGGACAACTTACTGGAGCATACATAATTAAATTAATTTGATTTTTCGGACATTTATTTATGTAGATCTTAGTTAGAAAGATGTATGCAAGGTTTTTTTTGCATGATATGAAGATTTTTGAACTTTTCTATGCAGATGTATGCAAAGATTTAAAATTAGTGTTAATTATATTATTTTAACGTAATTTTAATGTATCATTAAATGCTTTAGAATTAATGATTGTATAATAAGCATCATAAATTGAAGAAAATCATTAAATGATAATAAATGATGAAATGATGGCATTTGTCACATATATGTAGTTAATAAAATAATTATTTTCATGAAAAAGTTGGTGGGACCTATGTTGAAAAATGTGGCTAGTGGCCCAAGAATTATTTTCGTGGCACTTACTTCTATGGTTAAGTCCACACGAATGATTAATTTTGTGGAATTGGACGGAAAAAATAATAGTCTAGCAAGTTCAGTTTCGAGAGAGTTGTTCCGCGGTTATTCCACGGAAATGATGTCATTTCCATGGTTATATCCACAGAACGAACGTTTATTCATTCCACGATAATAACAACAATTCTAGTAGTGAGAGTTCAATTGAAATTTAGGATTTTTTTTGCAAATTTGCACAATTCAATTCCCAATTTCAATTCCTAGATGAACCAATACAATTAATTCAAATAATTCAATTTGTATACTTCTCAAGTAAGAATTACTAACAATTAATTTAAGAATTCTAAATACTGATTTGGCTTAATTAAATTCTAGTTTCGAAAGCGTAATTAATTTAAAGCAATTCAATCAATTTTATCAAGAGCAATTCAATCAATTTCTTAATCAATTAATTTAAAGCAATTAAAGTAAAGACAAGAATTAAGAAATTGCAAACAAAGCAAGCACATGTGACACCGAGATTTTAACGGAGTTCGAATATTGATAATCCTACTCTACGGAACTCCTGACCTCTCGACGCGATAATAGAATCGAGCTGATGCACTAACACCAAATGTCAATTACAAGGTAGAACTTGGCATCTTTACACACAAAGATAGAGAACCAAGCCGAATAATAAAAATCGTAGAAGAGAAGAACTAATAGATCTAATCTCTCAAGTCTCACAAATATTTCGAATAATTTTAAATCAAGATATTGAGTTTGGCAATGATTTAGATAGGTTTTATTAAGCTCAATAATAGAGGCTCAATGGAATTGGTTTTAGACAATTTGAACAGATAAAGAGGAAGGAGGAAGAGTTGCCTTTTATATTGAGCTAGAAAATCTAGAATTTTCGATTTTATCGTTAAAACGTTATAATTCGTTATATAACGTTGCAGGGAAGGGGGCACTACAGGCTTGTCAGAAAATTTGAAATTTGACCGTTTATTTTGCATAACGTTATATAGCATTTTACAACGTTACAACATTTCTGTGAGTTTTTCTGACTAGCTTGTTGATCCTTAAATAGATCACAACGTTGTATAATCATATACAACGTTATGTAACATTGTAGTTTCAGAAATATCATTTTTGCTGTTAAACTCAATTTCATTGATTTAAAATATTTTTACACATAAAAAAGATACCCTAATTAAATTCTTGACTTCATGACTTTATGTCTTGACGCTTTTATACTTCATCTTGCATTTTCTTTTCCTATTCTGTAATTTCAAATCTAATAAAAAAAACACACAATCAAATTATTATATTTAGTGTTTTAATTTTGCAAATCGACAAATTCAAAACATTAACTATTACAACAATAAATGCCTGACTTCTCAGTTTCAAAAGAGAGAGAACATTTCAACAGAACATAAATGCTGCCAAAATTCACTTCCAATTGTCACTATGAGTCTATATCAGCTGGCACTAAGTGGATCAGTATCAGCTGGTAGTTAATAGTATTATCCTTATCGAAGAATTGCTTCTGCCAAAAGTGCGCATTAACAATTATCTGAATATTTTTGCATGAGTCAATTATATTTTAAAGGTGACAAATGTTGCTAGTGCCTTATCTAATAACCAAAAAGAGACACAATTTGTCCTTGAATTTTATTAAAATAAAAGAGAAAAATAGTAAAACCTGATCACTTGATGTAGACACGCTTGAAATTTTCAAAATGAGATCAATAAGACAATAACTGTTTTCGACAGAAATTTCTTCAAATATTAAATATTAAATTATGGAAAGAGAAATATATCAAAACTTGACCGCTTGATGTAGACACGCTTGAAATTTTCAAGATAAAATCAGTGACTGTTTTCCACAGAAATTTCTCCAAATATTCAATTGTTAAATTATGGAAATGCACGGGAATCATTCAAAGAGGAATAAGTAATCAAGTTCTTCCACAACTTATTAAATAATTTTTTAAAAAATCTACTGTATGGTTTATTATGGCCCTTCGATTTGTGAAAAGCCGCTTGAACCTTGCATAGGAAATGAAATTTAGTCTCGTGCAATATGATGTAGCGCATAATTTAAATCTTCTAATTATATCAAAATTTGTGTTAAAAAATAATACTCTCTGATTTTTATTGTCGATAATCAATTATAATTGAGCGGTCGATTCGAATCATCCATTACTTCACTACACCATCTAGCACGATAGTAAATTAGAACCCCTTGCATAGTTACACAAGTTAAACAATTATGCATGTGAGCAAAGTTTCTTGAACCTCACAAAGTTACATAAGTTTAATAAAAAAAAGTTAAAAGATTATGCATGTGGTTAGTGATATGTCATAAGTCCTCGGTCTCAAGTTCGGCTCTGTGAAGTCTCTGTCAGATTCGGTTCTGATTCGATCCTTATTAAGATTTTGAAAGGGTC
Organism: Eleocharis quinqueflora; assembly: GCA_964058865.1. NCBI lineage: Eukaryota > Viridiplantae > Streptophyta > Magnoliopsida > Poales > Cyperaceae > Eleocharis > Eleocharis quinqueflora. Next base: position 59,390 of record CAXKVX010002090.1, on the reverse strand, counting down.
GGGTCTTATAAGAGTCGGGCCTTAGAAGGGCCAGATTCGTTCCAAAAATACATGCCTCTATTTATCCGGCCCTTTCAAACCTCGACTCCGTCCGGCCCTGATCCGACCCTCTACAATCCTGACCCACGCCAGCCCATCAGACCCTTATCAGTTCCTCATATAAATATTAGTAAACATTTAACAATTTAAAAAAAATAAAAAAAGAGACCAAAGCACTTATTACCCGGCACTGATTCGATCCTCTGCAACCCCGAGGGCCTGATAAGGGCCGGACCTTATAGGGAACAGACCTATTTTCTTAGAACAAAACCCTTATTACACGGCACCTATTAAGTCATCTTTAGATCCGGCCCTTATCCGGTCCTTTCGTAGGCCCTCTAGACCCGACCCTTGTAAAGTCCGACCCGACCCTTTAGACTTTCACTACATGTGGTGACTGACGTTTTGCTCCTAGACTATTGGATATTAAACACAAATTGTCGCAAATCAAGGACTACAAAAATAATTCATGATCAGTTGCTTTGGAAACGGTTCGAAATTTAAACTCACTTTCGTTGACGTTTCTTTTTAGTTTTATTTATTTATTTTTTCTCTTTATCTTGTATGATTATTTGTCATTATTCCCCTTTTGTCGTGGAGAATAACGGTGATAGGCCCTTTTCTGAATAACTTTCCGAATAGACAGACTGGGAACTATTCGAATAAGACTAACAGCCGGCCATATGAAGTGGTTACGAATAAGTTATGACACGCTCTCTCCACAATTACAATAGTGAAACGATTATTTAGCATGAACATGCATGTCCTCACTAAAATACCCCATAAGTGATTATCTCAGAAACTACCAGCTTGAACCCTATATAAAGGATGGGAAAACAAAGAAGAGAACATCTCATATCTCATACCATCACAAACACAAAAACCTCATCTCTCCCATGAGAGAAAGACAACACCACCAATACAAACTGCCATTAGAGCATAGCACAATACAATTATCTATACGGTACGGGCTAACGGTAGTTAGGCCGTATCAAACGGATATGTCTAGTTCATAAGTATTGGAGATGATCGAGATAAATTTATAGAAAATTGGGTAAGTTTTTAATAAGGCCAAAGAACAAACATTTTCAGCAAATATGTCTAATGACACTAAAAATTTTACAGAAGGCAAATGGTGCAACTAATACTTGCGTCCCAAAAAAATTTCATTTTTTTTCAACTCATGTGCATTTCTCTGAAAAGTTACATAACACTAAAAAAAACTTAGGGACGTAAGTATTAGTTGCACCAATGGCTCTCTTGATACTTTTAGGTGGTCGTTGACACTATCTATTAAAAAATTACTTCCTTGGCCCTTTTATGAAAAAAATCTAGAAAATTATTGTTAGAGCATCTTCATTTTTGAAATTCTCAAAAATTTCTAATATGATGTCACAATTTCTAAATCAATTTTAGAGATGTACATCAGTACATGAGTTTTCTATTTAGCAATTTTGCTCCCAAATTTCTTATTTAGCAATTTTGCTCCAAAGTTTATAAACTCTGACGCGGCTTAACAATTCGCTAAAATTGATAGGTCTTAGAGATGGAGATGTCGTAGTTTGTCGTAATATTGGCTGATGTAGAAACTCTAATTTTAGTTTTAGGAATGTGGGAGTTAGAAATTAAGAAAGATTAAACTTCTAAAACTGATATGACAATTATTGAGAAACACCAAGAATTTCAGGTTGAAGATGCTCTTAGATCATTTGTACAAGGTGTCATAGTGCCATTTCACGTGAACTAAATTAGATGTTGGGTAGTTTTGCTCTATTTTTTTTATTTGTTTTAGTAGAATCACAATTTTGGTACAAATGATTTTAAGTCTAGCTTCATTACGAAAAAATGCTAGTTCAAATTCTACAAAAATGTTTTGAGAAGTAATAAATACCGGTGATAACGAACTTTTTTATATGAAAAAAATTATTGTTTTTGACACTTATATCAAATAAAGATCTAAAATAATATTCTATTTTTTTAATTTGTATATTTTTTGTAACTGTGAGATTATTATCTAGCAACCATCGATTAATTTTTATGTTAAAATATCGAGCAAAGTAAAAAGAATAAATAAATAATTTCTACTCCTTTTTCAACAATTTTTTTTTGAAATATAGTAATTTCTGAAACTTTCAGCATCTACTGTTAAACGTCTCTTAACGAATTCACACGTTTGTGCTCACAAAAACTTGACATGATTTCATTGGAGTCATTCTAGTTAACTACCACTAGACTATTTGCAGTACTTTTTTAATATGTATTATACGATATGGATATGTCAAAATTGTTGCGTTACTTTTGAAAAGACAATTAGAAATTTTGTTTTTGTTTTAAGGTCTGGAGGTTTATTAAAGTAAAAAGATCTAGATAATTCTTAGTGCAGCATTATAAAAAAGATGTTTAAGCATTCAACAATTCCTTTGTGTCTTAATCATAGAGGCAATATTCAACATCATATACCAATTGCTTTCTATATTATTTTAGAATCTATTAAAAAAGTACACATGAGACGTCATCAATATTAAGTAGATAATATTTATTAGTTATTGCTATAATAAGCGTCTTCAATAAAAAAAAAGCGATGTATATACATAAGACACCTTTTTTCTATATCATATATTCATGCCATCAATTAAATGAATAAATACTTCTCTTTTTTGGAATATTTTTTTAACAGGAATTTATTTGCTTCGATTTGACAGCTGGCGAGTTCAAATTACCTAAGGTATGCTAAAGAAATAGATCAACATACTTGCTTCGTCTATTTATAATAATTGTTAAATCGGAATCGTTCAGCACTTGTCTTAAAATCGTACATTTATTATTTAAATTGCTTCGTCCAGTTCAAAAGATCCGTGTGTCTAGCGCACCGCACACACACGGATGTGGCAACAAAATTTTGCCATGAAGCGGCGTATTCAGAGCTTAATTAAGTTCGGACATAATTAGATCTGAATACTAAGAGCATCTCTATTTCTGAAATTCTAGGAGTTTCTAATCTGACGTGACAGTTTCTAAATGAGTTTAAAAAATGTAGATGAGTTTCTTATTTAGAAATTTTGCTCAAGAATTTCTTATTTAGCAACTATGCTTTAGAGTGTGTAAACTATGACATGATTTAATCATTGGTTAAAATTGACCGATCTCTCATAATATTGATAATATTTGCTGACGTGACAATTTAGAAACTCTAACTTTTCAGTTTTAGAAATGGAGAGTTTAGAAACTAAAGAAAAAATTAAATTTCTAAAGACAAAAACTTAGGTACACCATTCTAGGTGTTCTCTAGGTACTCCAATCAATCCGTACCATTTGATTGAAATGTATGGTGCGAATCTTGATGCATTTGAATGGTACAGATTGATTGGAGTACCTAGAGAGCACCTGGAATGGTGTACCTAAGTTTTTGTCATTTCTAAAATTGATGTGACAATAGTTTAGAAACTCCAAAAATTTCAGAAATGGAAATGGAAATGTCTAAAGTTGAGATTAAGCCCGGACATAATTCATTAAAACTCACTAAAATATAATTAAAAACTCATTTTTTATTAAAAAAATAACTAAAAAATATACTAAATTTTATATTTTTTTTAAAATCAAACTCAGATCTTGTTCGAACTTGACTCTAAATAAATCCGCCCCTAATACCATAGACAAGTCGAAATTAAATGTTGTCCTTAACGAGAAAACAAAATATTTGATGAGTGAAGACGGATTGCGTGTAAACGCGACATATCTTTATACAGTAAAGCCCAAAGAAAATGGGAGCATTCAGAGGACGATAACAAAAGTCAAATAATTTCTACTTCGTCTAATTTTCTGTCGAGAAAAGAAAATGAGCAAAAGATATCATAGAGGCAGAGGCCGGTCCGAATCTGCTATTATTTCAGGGGAAAAGGAGGGTACTATTATTCAATTATTGTCCGTCAGATTAAAAACGGACGGACGGATCGCCACAGGTGAAATTCAGAAGACTTTTTGATATTGATCTGATCCATTCATTATAAATTAACGGTTGAGATTAAAAAAAGACAAATGCAGAGGATCTCAATCGGAGGCGGCGGTAGGTAAGAGCTGTTGCACAGTGGGTCCCACTGACGGGCCACTAAACGCATGGCGGCGACTGGCGAGAGAGATGCCGACTGGAGATCTGACGCCACAGATGGCGTCACGACACGTGGCTCCAAGTTATTGGCTGCTGGCATTTCCGTAACACTTTTGTTTCGCCTCATAATTGCCGCGTCGTTGGGGACCACGTCGGATGTAACAGCGCAGATATGGTAGTGAACTGGTGATATGTATAATATAAAAATTAAAGAAAAGTCCTTTATGTACTCAACTATTTGATTTGTTGAATCTAAGTCTCCGAATTTGAATTTGGTTCAACCAATGAATTATTGGTTTGATTCGTACTGCATTCTAAAATTTTTCTTGATTCAAATTGTCTTTTAAATTAATGCATTTCAGTCAATCTTTTCCTTTTTTCACATAATAAAGCATATTGAAACAAAAAAATAATTTAGAAGACAAAGTGAATCAATTTAATAGTTCAAGTAGCAACTTAAATGAAGAAAAATTTCTTGGTGCTATTTGAATTGAAACTAATAGTTAGGAGCTTGATTGAACTAAAACATAGTTCAGAAGCTTGATTGAACCAAATCAAATAGTCTAGGAGCCAAAAACAGTCTTTTCTAAAAAAAATTATTAGTTTATTTATTTATTTTAATAATTAGTTATATTAGATATCATGGATACCAATTTGACACTCATCAATAATTAATGCCCTGCATTCTTCTTCTCATTAATACTTTGTTAGTTTCAATGAGAAATTTATTCAATCTAGCAATTTCAAATTTGACATACTCCTCATTAAATAAAATTCTTATATCATTTAGTGAATCCTCATAATCACTTGAGTAGTGTGATAAACTTGTTGTCGGCTTAGAATTGTAATCTTTTGAGTTCAGAAATACTTTAGTCTCCTTTTTGGAGGATGAATATTTGGTTTCTTCTTTGTCCTTCGAGTTGACCGTGAGCTTTTTTATCTTAGCTACCATGGTGTTCTCAATATCTCAATTATCGTCGGATCGATGATATTCTTGCTAGCCATGAGAGAGTAGTTGACTTGCTTGTCTCCATCACTCTCAACTTATGATTCTTCACTTTCATCCTCATCGCTATGATTTCACATGTCGACATGCATGGCTTTTGCTTTCTTCTTGCTTTCGTATTCATCTTTCTTGATGTTCTCCTTCCAATCGTGCCTCTCATCCCCATCTTGGCTTCTCAATTGAGAGAAGATTTTGTAACATGTATGAATCGAGTGTCTTTTTTTCTCACACACGGCGCATACTATTTTATTCCATTTGCTTTCTCGCTTGGAATTGTGTCTTTTCTCAAAAGCGAAGAGGCCTTGAAGCATTTTAGCAAGGACTTGGGTTTATTTATCATGATCTTGGATCATGTGCTTGAAACGATTTTCATTTGTTCATAGGAGTGTGAGGAGGATGGGTTATTTTGTCTAAAGTTTTGGACTGGGAAGGCTACGACTTTGCTTCTATGATTTTTGTCTGTGATTTGTTTGAAGGTTTCTTTAATGATCTAAATGGGGTATAGATCTTCTCAAGTGTGAAAGGTTCAACATTTCTTTCATTAACAGCCTCAAGAGCATCCACGAAGCAATCCTACCTTGATCTAACAATCATTGTGCGAATGAGCTTTCCTACAATATTATTGTTAGTCAACGATTCACCCATTTCATTAAATTCATTAATAAGGAGAGTGACAATATGTTATATTTTCTCAACACTATCATTTTCTCCTATTCTAAAATTTTCATATTTAGTATCCAAACTGGAAACCTTGTTTCGTTTTATTTGATCATTACCTTCATACCTTTTCAGTCATGCTTCCCACATGTCGTGAGCATTAGTCATGTTATCAAATATAGGTGCAATTGTTTCACTAACCAAAGATAATATAACATTCACTACGACATAATTGGTTCTTTTCTTAATTTGAGAGTGGTATTATATTTGCCGGTAACATTGTCATAGGTGGGTGTGTATCTATCTTTTATGGCTTTCCACAAATCACAAATCTCTAGGTAATCTATCATACATCTTTTTGAATGACTAAAGTTCTTACACCCTATGCCTAAAACCGATGATTCCTTTACATGTTTATAGAATGTCATAATCCGAATCTTTGTTTGAAACTAAGCGGGCCTTAGTTAACAAACTCAACACGCTCTGATACAACTTGTTGAATCCTAGAAGGAGAGAGAATATGGTTATTAAAATTTCTGAGGTTCTTTTTGTAAATAATGCACAATTCAAGTTTTCCAATGGCAAACCTTACACCGATCAAAGCAATTCAGTATATGCAATCAAATGACTAAACAAATTAATATAAATAAAGAGTAGAGTTAAGAAGGCGCACACGAAACACCGAGATCTAACAGAGTTCGACTATTGACGAACCTATTCTTCGAGTCTTCAATCTCCCGACTTCGATAATAGGATCGTTCTAATTTACTAAGGCACAAGTCTTGTACAAAGACTGAGATCTATCTCTATACACACCAATGATAGAGACTATACCTGTAGAAAAATATAATAGCTTGAAGAGAAGATTGAGAGATTTGATTTGAATAATTAAACTTGAGATTTTTTTAGCAAGGTTTTTGCAAATGAATTAAGGCTCAAATGAGTGTTAATGGCATCTGCTAACAGAGAGTGGAAAGGGTAAAATTAGAGAGAGAAGAAAAGTTAGTAGCTGCCTTGTTTATATAATTTCCAGATCAAGAAAAAACAGGCCAGAATGAAAGATAGCGTTATAACGCTATCTCTTTGCATTTTGGCAGCGTTATAACGCTGTATTAAGATTCGAAAAAAATATTCTAATTTTATTTTCTATATTTTAGAAGGAACAAGGTGATGTTATAAATATCATTTTGAACATGGGGATAAAGGCATAAAATGATTGTGGAAGCATTTAACAATTTCAAGTATAACTATTAGCTCTTAATCACCTAGCTAAGTCAAGTAAGCAAGTAATGATGCAATCCAAACAATTCAAGAAAGAGTAAAAAGAGTGAGAGCAAGAGAACACATTATGTAACGTGGTTCAACCTACAAACGAATTAGGCCTACTCCACGGGACCCCTGGATCCAAAATATCTTCTGGGACCAACTCTAGTAAAACAAGTGTTTTACATAAGTGAGCCTATCCAAAAGTCTCCAAACCTTTGCAAGGAGCTACACCGCTCTACAAAGATAAATGATCTTGATTGACAACACAATTCAAGACAAGAATGAACAACTTGACAACACAATGTAGTTCACCAAACAAAATAACTAAAAGTTTCACGAATAGACAATAAGAGAATAGCTATCCTAAACACTATCTCAGGTTTGAATGCTGGAAGGAGAAGGCTTAAGTGCTCTTGTTGGTGCTTTGTTAGTGCCTGTAAAGTTGGAGGATTGCTTTCTTGTTATGCTAGAACATAGGTACCAAGTTTATATAGCCATAAAAGTTCTTAGACTTCTTGAAATCTTGATAAGGGTTGCTTCCGTTATAGAATTGCCCAACTCGTTATGGAACTGTTGTAACGGGTCTGCATCTTTTCAAAAATGCCTTTGTCTGCGTCTCTGTCTGACTTCTGGGCCTATTTCTTCAGTAATCCGTTGTGACGGGTGAGGAACCCGTTGTGACGGGTGAGGACCCGTTGTGACCGGTTCTGTCGTGTTACTATAACGCAAGCCTCTATGAGGCTCTGTTTTGCTTGCTCTTGATGTCAACGTATTTCTCTTGACTTGTACATGCTACATGAAGCATTTGCAATACTTAATTGTACATGTATAAACATGCAACTCACCAAAACTCAATTGTGTAAGGTTAATACTGATTTGTTTTGGTAGGCTCGGCCTGTTCAATACTTAGCCAAATTTTGGTCTACCGTTATAACTCCAACTAAATTTTACATAACGGGTTGCTCGGTAAGTTCCATACTTAGCCGAATTCTGATTTTTCATTTGTTTATCGTTATAACGCTATGTACCGTTATGTAACGCTATGCTCGGTCGGCTTAGTACTTAGCCAAATTATGGTTTTTCATTGGTTTACCAGTTGTAACGCTATGTAGCGTTATGTAATGTCAGTCTCGATCAGTTCAATACTTAATCAAAATTCTGGTTACCATTTGTTTACCGCTATAATGCCAGGATGACGTTACGTAATGGGCTGCTCGGATATTTATGAACTATACAAATGTCTAATGATGGAGGTCTAGCGTTATAACGCTACTTGGAGTTATATAACACTAGCCTTAGTTAAAAGAATAGTCATGCCAGATCTGGTTTTTTTAGGGTAGTGTTATAACGCTAAGATGACGTTATGTAAAGCTGCACTCTGTTGATTTTATATTTTGTTTATTTCTATCTCAAATTTAAATATTTTTGTTTTACAACAAATCTAAGTTTTATTTGAAGCTTGAACTTGATTTAGCTCATTCTTCACTCTACTTAGCCCACTTTCTTTATCTTTTCTTTGCTTTGCTTATAAGTCCATATAAAAATCTCAAATAAAGAAATTGTGGTAAAGTGATAATTTATTTTGCAAATGACAAATACAAATAAATTGTTTAATACAACAAATTTTAGTACTGCTTCTCTCATAGTAACATTTGGCGATTTTAAAAATGTACTCTGTACTTTTTTTCTTGTCGTCTAATTATCACCGAATCTTAGTGATATTCGAAAATAAAAACACTCAGTGGTATTAACTCTGATTATTACCTAAAAAATCGGTAAGAAAAGTCCGTAACTTTTGAAAAAAAATTATTTTTAATTTAATGTCGTAGCTTTTAATCTAAGTCCGGACATTACCAAACAATCGGTGACAAAGATTTTTTCACCAGATTTTTTAAATAAATCGGCATTAAAAATTCAAATTTAGAAAACCCACGGCTTAGCTCATTTTTCTGTCTCTCTCTCCTCTCTATCTCTCTTGTCTCTCTATATATACCTCACTGCTGTCTCCTTACTCTCTATCTCTATATTCAACATTACCATTGTTGTTCTTGTTCTCTCAATATCAGATGCATACACCGGCTCTTCTCTTCTCTCTATTTTTGTTCTATTTTATTTATTTATTCTTGTTTTCTTATTTTTTGTTGTCTTTTATTTATTTATTTATTTATTTCTTCTCTAGTTTTTTGTTCTATTTTCCTTTATATTTTTAATCAATCTTCTATTTTTTTGTTCTATTTATTTACTTCTAATGTAGGCGATTTGACAGCTGTCAAAAACTATACGTTCTGCAACCGCTGTCAGATTGCAAAACATACATCTTTTTTTTATTTGACTTTTATCACTAGTTATTAATAAAAAATCGGTGATAAAAATCAAGATTTTATTCTAGATTATTAATACTTTTAATGTCCCTCATCTACTGCGTCGAAAGAAAAATCGACAATAAATACCATAAAAATTCGAGACTAGTGTCCTTTTTGTAATAGTGTCTAAATCCTCGATTTGGGTCCCGCCATCATTACGGAAGCTCCAATTCTCTATCATGTTCCCTGAAGCATAGAATGCTTTTCTGAATTCATCTCGAGCTTAAGTTCTCCTTCCCCATTCGACCTCAAAACCCAGAACATGCTCCTGACCAATTCTCAAAATAAAATACTATACTCCAATCCAGCTACTCCCATAGTGCACATAAAAAGAGACACAAAATTAGCCACAAAAGATCCGAAACATGCAACGTGCTCGAGTGTCTTTTATTTTCTCTCTTAGGTCTTCTTACTAAATACTCCCTACTATTTCACAAAATTTGTACCTTCTCCTTCTTATATCTCTCTCATATGTCTGTTCCCGTCCCCAATTTTCCACATCCCCCATTTCTGCGCCTCCATTTTTTTCTCTCCCTCTCTCTCGCCTCCACTCTTCCGACCCTCCCCAGAGTATAGATACATGGTTTAAAACCCAGCTGGAATATTTCACAAGATCCCGTTTTATTGATTGTAAAAAGTGGAGATCCAAGGTGAGTTTATCCTCTGATTTACAGTTGTTGATTTTACTTTTTTTTCTTCGCTACGATTTATATGTATTTCCCTGTATTCTCAGCAAGAGTAGTTCCTGTATTTATCTATTCCATACTTGTAGTTTCGAACTTGTGATGATTTAGTGTTTAATTATTTTTGGCTTTAACTGTTAAAACCAGGTTTTGAAGGGGATTTGAGTTTTGTCTTCGTTTCTCAATACCCTGCTGTTAATGTTTAGATCTCTTAGTTTTCTGATCTAAGATTTCTTTGATCAAATTTGGGGTTTCCACTGAATTCTTAGTTGATTGTGATTAATATATAGCTTTTGTGGTCTATCACCGGTCAATTTCTGGTCCTCATGTTTTAGTTCGCTTATTGTTTGGCACTCGTGGCAAATAAATTTTGTTTCGATTTGATTTGATTTAAGACAAATTTTGCAAAAGGAAAATATAATTGATGTAAAAGTTGGTTTAGTTGGTTTACTTGAACAAAAACATAAACTGCGAATCATGTCTAATTCATTTAAATTCAAAATGCCTTTTGACATTCAGCAAAGTAAATAAGAAATTTGTAAACTGTCTCTGAGAATCAATTTTCTTTTTCATAAATTTGAAGGTAATTCAAATGGACCGGCATGATACCTCTGGATTTGTCAGTGGAGGCGCCTCATTTGCCCTCTGAACCTAACATAGCAATATTAAATTTGTTTCTTTTAACAGTGTTGTGCCCGTTGAATGGATAAATACTCATCTACTAATCTAGAAATTACCCTCTTTGGTAACTCGCCTCTCTTCGACTATGAATAGATCTCCTGAAAAATCTTTGTCATGCTCTTCTGGACTGACAAACCATCAGAAGCGTAATACTAGCGACAAACTGGAGGTCCCAAAAGGCGATATGAGGCATTGCAAAGGAAGAACACTGTACTATTGCAAAGAGCGCCTGGAAGACGGTTGTGTTCGTCGTGGCACAGCATTTAGGCCTGAAACAGCGAAAGAAGGTCGAGTTCATGGAGGCATCTCCTTGTTGGAGGCTGCATTGAAGGCTGAAAAGGAGGGTTTATTTAGTGCAGACGAGTATGTGTATGACCCGAACCCGTTAGAGGCCAGTTTGGTTTCAGCTTCGGTCTCTGGCACTGAAGGAAGGGTTCATGGTGGAAACTTGTTGGCTTTGTTAGCCGGCAATGATAGCCGTGATGGATTTAGGAATTAGGGTTGGTAAATTTTCCTTTTTCCTTTTTTATTCTCCTTTTGTGTGGTATTGGGGGGATGTTTAAATGTCATAAGAAGGGTTGATGCAAGAGAACTGAATACATGTTTTGATGGTTCTTTGCGGTCACCAAATGGTTCATGTTGAAAATGTTTTATATACGATACTTGCTTTAATCATAATAGATTGATTTATGTGCAGTGTATAATTTCTTTCTGTAATGATAGAAAATATTTCTTGTAATTATTGATTGTATGTTTGGGTTGCTTTGGAGGTGGAACTAAAATAAAATATGTGAGCGTAGCAATGGTTGGCAACTGGGTTCCTTTTCCATGACAGTTTGGATTACATTGCCAATTTCATTTTATTTTTTCTTATACAGTTAAGTTCGATGCTGGCTTTTTCATTCCATTTTTTTTTTCATTTTTCAGGAAATTATTGAGATGTAATAATAAGTTTTTATGGACACTATTAAGCATAGTTCTTAGGTCAAATTTACGAGCCTCATGTAAGGAGTGAAACATACAAGCAAGCTTTATGACAATACCTGAAATATGTCTATCAAAGAAATTATCATCCTCAGTTGCAAATGATGATGTTCCAAATAATGAAACAGTAATTAAAATTACTTCTATATATGTTCTGCATATATTTTTTTTTGCTTCATTTCGAAAAATGTAGAGATGGATTTTTAGAAAATATATTAAAAGCATTAAAATAGAAAGATTACTTTGAATCCTTCAAAAATAGAAAGGGATGATATTGTGAAAACCGTCCAATTGTGAACACCGTCCATTTCATTTTTTTGAGAAAGAGAGAGACTAGAGTTTATATGAAACTGAAATCTATTGGACGGTGTTAGCAACACTATTCACTTCCATTTCTACCAATTGGATGGTGTTGGCAACACCGTCCATTTCCATTTCTATCAATTGGACGGTGTTGCTAACACCGTCCAATAGAAAAATGTAACTGAATGATAAAAAAAAATACCTCCTTTTCTATTTTTGGAAGATTAAGAGTATTTTTTTTGTTTTAATACTATTAATTAGTATAATTTTTATTATTAAAAAAAACGGCTTCGGTCTGAATGATAAAAAGAAACACTGGGACCATACTAAAAGGAGTACATAAAATGGCTACAAAGGTAACTGCTTATCACAATTAGACATAACTTAGTTTATGATTTCTATGCTGTGAGGAAAGAATAAAGATGTATATTACAAAGTTCACTTTCTCATGTTCTCATAAATATAATAAATATGATCCTAACGTCAGAACAGAGCGGTGTGCAAATGCAGTGAATATAAAATACGAGTTAGTACAATGTAATAGTTGTCTTTAGTTGATGCCAACGTGTGCTATAGAGAACTCCTAACCTAAACCGTTGCTTCCTCATATATTCATATGGTGTATGATTCATTTTTCCTCGTGTACAAATAATGAAGTCATTTGTAGATGTGCCTTCGTGTACTAATCCGTTGATTCTGTGGGCCAGGAGAAAGCAAATTGAAGCTGATCAGATTTATTTTTACAACTTTTCACAAACCATTTCAAGATCTCTGCGCCAAGTTGCGGGAACAATACAACGCAGACACGCAGTAGATCTGTAGCTTATTACGCGATACTGGAGGAAGCATATTTCTCTGCTGCGCAGCAGGAATGAATAATGAATAGTTCAAATTTTCTGTGTTGTAGGTTACGAAAGATTCAAATTTAATTCAGGGATGTGATATTATAAAATTTAGCTTGCACGAATCTCGATGCAAATCAGAGACTGAAATTTGCTGCGCAGCACGCACAGTATTTATTACAATTTCTTATTTTTATAAGTCAATGTAATATATTTTCCTCTGTTGCTCTGGAGAAGATTTCAGCATGCATGGGAGAAGAAGTTATACACGGATATTAAGGCACTTAACGTTCATAAACATGTAAATAAAAAATAATGATTTCATATGGTCATTCAAAACAGCATAGTTCATAACTTGAAAATAAATAAATAAAATTTAATTGTGGCAATTATTGTATATATAATACGCGTGAAAAACTTCTTTTGGAATATTTGTACTGAATTGTTTTCAGTATATATATTAACTAATGGGATCATTGGATATGAACCTTTTTTGTGGAATTCAATTAGTATACATTTTACTTATTATATGTAAGAAGCTTCTCTTGATAATATCACATACAACTTAATTGACACTAGAACTGACATAAGAGAGAGGCTCAAGAGAAAACTTGATAAGAAGTTGCGATCTCTTCAACATTTAATGAACATAGGAAATCGTGCAAGCATAAATAAGTTGCAATCTCTTCTTACTATGGCTAGAAATGCCGAAATCGGATCTCCTGCTTGTAAATGTCTGCTTGCTTTTCTGCTTGTTTCGATTTGTACTGTTCAAAACTCATCTAACGGCCAAATCATTTGCCCCCTGAATCAAATCACAACCGTCCGATTCGATCGAGCGGTCGGATCGAAAACAAGCAGAGAAGCAAGCAGGAATTTACGAGCAGCAGATTCAGACCTAGAAATGCCATATCAACGACTGCTGCAATCATTCAAGCTTGAGACATCTAGCTCAACCCTCAAATTCTTGATGTTTTCTTTACTTTAGAAAGTCTTAATTTTTTTTGTTACTATTGTTGTATGAACAAGCTAGCTAACTTTGTTTATTTCTAACTTTTGTTTGTATATACTGAAAATATAATTACTAATGGTGATCAAGTTAAACATATTAGTTCAATGTATGATTTTCAAAATGGGATGTGTATGACTGTAAGACAAACCAGTATCAGGTATAACTTACGGGTTTAAAACTTAAAAACTTAAATTTTAATCTATTATTTGAATTGCAAGATGTGTTATTGCAGCTATGATGAGAGTCAATTGTGAATTTTGATTCAATATTCTTATTTGAATATTCTTAAATGGTATGCTAGGTTGTTAAGGAATATTATAGCATTAGCCAAAAAAATCAAAAAGGATGTGCAAATATCATATACAATATTGTTGTGTTTCTATGCTTTTTTTTTTTGCTTATGATTCACTTATCGATGTACTATTAGATATTTAGACTTTATTTTTTATGACGAATTTTACGAATTTTTTGTTGCATGTATAATTTGATAATTATAGGAATAATAACTGCAATGACATATAATTATTTCAATAAGGAACATAATATAATTATTATTATCCAATTCAACGTTTAAGCAATGAAGATAACAAAACAAAGAATACATTTAAACACAACGAATAATATATTTAATGCAATATTGTACATCATTTAACACAACAAAGAATAAATTTAAAGGCGTGGCGTAGCTGCGCTGCGTTTTCTAGTTTTAATAAATCCTCATTAAACAAGATGATTGTATCTTTTGCATGCATTTTCATCATCAACCGAATTATCTTCGGATTCACACCCTAAACAATAGTTAACCGCATTAACATTAGAGTCTAGCTTCTTCTTTTTCTTTATTGACGATGGATGTGCTAGCTTCTTCACTAGCTATCTTCTCAATGGACTGTTCAACCTTTGCCTTCTTAGTGACTTTCTTTTTCTTTGCCTCTTTGGTGGATTCATCTTCAATTGCCTTCTTGGAGGGTTTGTCTTCCTTGTCCTCACCTAGGCCGAACTTCTTTAGTAGCTCAATTATCGTCATATCGGTCACATTATTTTTGGAGATAATATAGTCTAGAACAACTTTGGATTTAGAACCTTCATTGTTCACTTTCTTATCATCTTCTTCTACCAAATCCATTAGCACGAAGGAAGTTTGTGAATCATAATTTCCTTCTATCACGTACTCATCACCTTCGTCTTCTTCCTCGTCCCATGCATTTTCTTTCATGGACTTTGAATTACTTTTGCCTTTAAAACCTTCTTAATTTCTTGAAGTTTTCTTTTTGGTCTTGTCTCTCACCCCAATCTTGATTTCTCATTTGATGAAAGATCTTGTAACAAGTGTGAATTATATGCCCTTCTTTTTTCACACATGATACACACAATCCTTTGGCCTTCTTCTTATCATCTTGTGTTGAGCCTTTTCTCATAGGCAAAGAAGCCTTGTAGCATCTTAGCAAGAACAAGAATTTCCTTATTTTGATCTAGGCCGAAGTTTTGAAAGAGCTCTCAAGTGAGGGACGGTGGTTGAAATATGAGGCATTGTATTTTTTGGAGTTTTGAGTGACGAATGCTATGACTTTGTGTTCATGATCTTGTTCTCCAAGTTGCTAATGGGTCCCCTCATAGGTTTTTAGGAATGAATAAATCTCCTCCGGTGTGAATGCAACTTCTCTTGCATTGTGTAAGGCCTCTAGTGAGCTCACGTAGGCTTTCCACCTTGGCCTTCTCATCATGATCGTTAGGAGCTTGATAGCAATCTTGCTAGATTTCAAAGGGTCACCTACTTCAATGAAGTTGTTAGTTAGAAGAGTAAGCTGAGTAAACATATTCTCAATAGACTCTTTTTCTTCAATCCTAAAGTTCTCAAAGTATTTCCCTCATAAGCAAAGTATCTCCCTCATATTTTTGAACTAAAACTTGCCACATATCATAAGCATTAGTTGCCTCTCAAAAAAATAATGCAATTGACTCATTTACGGATGCAAGGATTGCGTTAACGACTTGGTCATTTTCCCTTTTCCTTAATTGGGAAGCAACATATAATTTGTTGGTGGCCGAATCAATTTCCAGAACATCTGTTTTGGTGACAATGTCACAAAGATCAAGAATACTCAAGTAATTGATCATGCATTTCTTCTAATACCCAAAGTTTCTATAATTTTGGCCTAAAATTGGTGCTGATGCAATGTTCCTATTGGTTGTCATTTGATTTTGATCTTTGCTTGCAACTAAATTTGCCTTAATTCACAAGCTCAATCTTGCACTGATACCACTTTGATAAATCTAGAGTGGCTAAGTTTTAATAGAAAGAACAAATACTAAGAAAAGTAGAGACTAAAGTGCAAATTTTACAATTCAAACAATTTAAGTGATTCAAGCAAATTCAATTTTTCTCAAATAATTAAATAACAATTAAAGTAAATAGAGAAGGAAGACCTAGTCTTTGGGTCTCCGATCCCCCGTGCTATCGGTAACAAGATCGATCCGCTTCAATAACTTCAATTGTTTCAATACAAGATGGAATCCAACTTCTTTACACACAAAGGTAGAAGATTGAACCCAATGAGAAATCACAAAAGTCGAAGAAAATCGAACATATAATATTAAGAATCACTCAAGCAATCTCTCTCAATAATCTGGATTAATTTAGAATGAATAAACTTGAAAATTTGAGCTCTTTTAAATAATAAAGGATGCTGCTAGAAAGGTTTTGAAATGAGATGGCATTAGAGAGAGAACATATAATTGTACAACGCTATGTTCTGTTAGAAAACCTACCTGAGAATTTGGTTAAGTGTTGAATGTTATAAGTGTAGTGTTACAATGTCATGATGGTGTTAGGTAACACTATGCTCTGTTGTTTCTGGATTTAGCCACTTTTCTAGCTTTATTTTTTTTGTTTAGTGGCATTGTAACGCTATTGTAGCATTATGTAACAATACAATATGTTTTTTGCAAGTTTTTGTTTATTTCAATCTCCATTTAAACAATCCAAATTTTAAAAAAATAACCTAGCTAATTCAGAGTCTTATTCTTCACTTTTGCATGCATTAATTTCTTCTTTAATTCTTTACTCACTACAACAGAAAGAAGTTTTAATAGCCCCCTTTTAATAATGACAGTGCATGAAATTCGGTATAAAAACCTTTAATAGCGGACTTTAGAGGAAATTAGCTATTAAAGGTGACTTTTAATAGGGATGGGCATATAGATCCGCTATTAAAGCCTTTAATAGAGGACCCATGGTCAGTTCGCTATTAAAAGGTGACTTTTAATAGCGACCTGGCCATGGGTCCACTATTAAAAGTTAAGATTTAATAGCGGCACGTCTCTGGGTCCGCTATTAAAACTTTTCCACGAATTACTCACTGCCTTTACAATCTGGAGCGTCCGTTCTAATCAACCCGACACTAAAAAAATCACCCAGAAAAATACCACAGATTCCCATCTTTTTTTCTCTTTATTTCATTCATCTCTCTTATATATATATTGCACTCTTCATTATCTCTCAAAATTTTCTCATCTCTCAACTTCTCAATACACAAACACAAAAGTTCATTTTTACCTTTGCTAAAAAAAATGAAATTTTCTCAATCTGAATTTTTTGTGTTTTGGTATGTCTTGTTGATTCAAGTAATTCGTATGTTTCTACTATATATATATTATATATCGTTCATCCAAAATGAGTATATAATCAAGAGGTTCGTTATCATGTTCATTTTTACCTTTGCTAAAAAAACGAATTTTTCTCAATCTAAAATTTTCAACTTTTTTATTTGAAATCTGTTTTTTTTATTTTGTTAAATTTTCATTGCATTATTTTTATATTGTTGTTATTGTATTTAAGTTCGTAATGTTGTTTTAAATTTAAATACACAAACAAACATAAAAAATGCACAAAGAAATATAAAAATGCACAAACAAATACAAAATTCGAAATTTTCATAATGTTGTTTTTGCTATCCTGAATGATCTGACAGCTGTCACTGAACAAATGTCAGTTTTTTTTTTAATTTCGTAAACCTTTAATAGCGGACCTTTGGAAAGTTTCGCTATTAATTCCGACTTTTAATAGCGGACCTGTCTCTGGATCCGCTATTAAAAGTGGGAATTAATAGCAGACTTGTCTCTGGATCCGCTATTAAAGGTGAGAATTAATAGCGGACATGCCACATGGTCCACTATTAAAGGTGAAAATTAATAGCGGAGCCTTAGAACATTTTATAGACCTCGCTATAAAACCTCTTTTTTGCCGGTATAAAAGACCCAAATTCTGGTAGTGACTTTCTTCAACGATTTTGCCTTGAATTGTTCTTCAATTTTTTAATGCTTGACAAGTCCATCAAAGTTCTCAAGTGCAAATATCATAAAATTCAAGTTTATTTCGTAAATCGACAAATAAAAAGATATTATTTTACAAAATAATGTTGGTACTACTATTATCTAAATTGCCTTAATTAGGACCTAAGTAGTCAGAAACATGCATTATTATATTTTTAGGGATAAATATGAATTGACCTATAAACAGTGATGAATTTCATTTTTCATAGAATGAAAACATATGAGCGACCATCAGAAATGGAAAAAAAAAGACAAGAATCAATTTTCACGAAAATCCCTTATTTAAAAAATGTAAACGCGGATTGTGAGATAAACTAATTGAAAGATCTGGCTATCTTTTCCTTTGCTTGTCATCGTTTTGATTACGGCAAATTAATCAGTGCCTTGACGGACTATTGAGTCAACCCATGATTAAAAGCATCGTTTTCTACGCGTTTCCGAGTCTACTTTGAAAGAAAAAAAATGGTAAGAGAATATGAAATAGTTCTTTGGCGTTTATTAATAGACAGCTGATATACAAATTCGATAATTGATATTGTACTCGATATCATATTTATGGCAGTTTATACACACACATATATTTGTACACTTTATCTCCAACAAATAAAACTATATGCTCCAAAATTTAAATCAGAGACATCAGCATGAAATTTATAACTGATTGTAAGGTTTTCCGATTATTAATTTCTGTTTTATATTAAAAAAGACAGAGCAACGTGTTATGTAACGCTAGATAGTGTTATAACGGGTTATGTAACGTTAGATAGTGTTATATGGCGTGTTATGCAATGCCATATAGCATTATAACGCTAGGTTATGCAACTTTCTAATTGTTCTGATTTTAAAGTATAGTTTTGAATCAAATAGAAGGATAAAGTATATATCTTAATAAATAAATAATTATAATGTCAATTCGTCAAAGTGAACTCTCATATCAAATGATTATTTATTTTCTAAGTTCTAAAAGCTTGTATATATGTTATATGTAAATATTGGATCGGCCCAAGAGAATAACAGTATATAGTTGAATCATATATGCATGGTTAGTGGTAATAAATTGTTGATAATTATAACGTTAATATGTGATTAGCTTATCGACCCAAATGAAGATTACTAATTGATATATACAAATTATCTTGTTTATGTACTGCACCTAATTATTGGGCAATGCTAACTGACTCCAAAGAGCACTTAATGTTGAAAAATAATTAGAGATGGATTGTTTTGTTTATGATTTTATTTTATTATTAAAGTTTTACATGTGTTGCTTGTTCTTTGATAATTTTCAGCTAATATTGCTAGCATTAAAGATATATGGACTCTCAATGGTTCTAACTATAAGGAATGAAAATATCAATTGGAATTTGTTCTTGATCTTGTTGTTCTGGCCAGTGCGTTACAGGAAAACAATCCAGCGAAACTGACCACTGAAAGTATTGAGGATGAAAAGTGGGAGATGACTCATTGGTTAAGGTCCAATCGCATGTTTCTTAAGGTCATGTACAAGACAATTCCGGAGGCTTTTAGGGGAATCGTTTTCGAAACCACAATAGCTAAGGAATTTCTGGCTGATATTGAGAAGAGGTTTGTTAAAAATGAGAAGATCGAAATGGGTAATCTCTTAAAAAATTCTACTCAAAACAATATTCTGATAATGGTAATATAAGCGAGTACATCCTTGAGATAACTCACATGGTTTCAAAGTTGAGGGCCATGAAACTGTAAGTGTCGAATGACATGCTGGTTGTCATGATCCTTAACTCGTTACCTTCTAAGTTTCGATATTTTCTTGTGAGCTATAACTGTCAGAAGGAAAAATGGACAGTTAATAAGCTCATATCACATCATGTTCAAAAGGAGGAAATGTTGAAGAATGAAACTGTAGAAAGTGCTCATATTTTCACCACTTCCAAGAAAAAGGGGAAAAAGAAATGTAAAGTTGCGGATAAGGATAAGGATAAATGACAAAAAGATGTCAAAGGCAAACAGCCGACTGCCGCATCAAAATCAGATATATGTTACTTTTGCAAGGGTAAATGACATTATAAGCGAGAGTGTACCAATTATCAAGCTTGGTTAGCCAAGAAGGACAAGAAAGGTATAAATTTCTCTTTTGTTTGGTCAGAAGTTAATACAATTTTTGTACCAATAGATACTTTGTGGATCTATTTTGGTGCCACCACTCACGTTTTTGTGTCTATGCAGGGGTGCCTGAGTCATCGAAGGCCAAGTGATGTTGAAAGATACATTTACTCAGAGAATGGCAATAGGGTAGAAGTTGAAGTTAATGGACATTTTAGGATAGTACTGTATTCTGGATTTTTTTATTAGTATGAAATATTTGTGGTATCGTCGTTTAGGCGGAACTTAATTTCTCTTTATGGGTTGGAAAATAATAGTTTTTCTTGTAAGTTTGAAAAAAAAATCAGTTTGATTCTTGGATCTAAATTGGTCGAATTTGAAAAAAATATCTGAATTTGATAAGCTTTATGCTTTAAGTAATGTAGCTGCATATAATGAATACTTGCATACATGTACTCAAAATTTTAAGCATAAATTAACTCAAAAGAATTGAAGTGCTTTATGGCATAGACGATTAGGACATATTTCTCCAAAGAGATTGGAACATCTAGTCAAAAATGAAATTCTTGATCTTTAGACATGTTGGATTTTTATTTGTGCATACAATGTGCTAAAGAGAAACAAAAAAGTCCGAAGGTATGAGGCAAACGTGCAACAAGTGCATTAGAGCTAATTCATACATATATTTGTGCACTATTTCATATGGCTATCAGAAATGGATACACTTATTTTGTTGGCTTCATTGATGATTGTACACGATATGATTACATATTTTTATTAGAGAAAAAGCACAAGCTTTGAATATGTTCAAATCCTTTAAAGCTGAGGTTGAGTTACAACTCAATAAAAGTATTAAATAAGTCATATCATATCATGGATGTGAATATTACGGTCGATATGACGGTTCAGGTGAATAATGTTCAAGGCCTTTTGCTATGTTCCTAGAGAAAAATGAAATTGTGTCACAGTATATCATGTCAGGTTCACCTGCCATGAACGGAGTTGCAGATCGGCATAATCGAACATTAACAGAAATGGTTCATAGTATGTTTAACGCACTACTTTGCCATTGGCTCTTTGTGAAGATGTGCTTAAAACCACAGGTTATATTCTCAATCGTGTACTAAATAAGGCGGCTAATAAACACCATATGAGTTGTCGATCGGGCGTCAACCAAGTTTGCAACATTTCAGGGTATGGGGTAGTGCAGTTGAGGCTAGACCTTATAGGCTAATTAGAAGGAAACTGAATGAAAAGACAATTAGTTGCTATTTTGTTGGGTATGGAGAAAGATCACAAGGGTACAAGTTTTATAATTCTACTAATAGAACTATATTCATGACAAATACAATTATGTTCTTTGAGGATATTTCGGTTCCAGGAGAGAACGACATGCATCAATCTATTAATTTAGATGAAGATCAATCAGATGAAACAGAGATGCAAATCAAACCAATCATTGATGAGATAGCACATGGTTCAAATAAATGTGATGATTTAATATAGCACAAAGAAAGTTTTATTCGGCATGTACAGGAAATCGTGCAAACTGAAGAGGGTGACTTACGGATTGTATAAGAAATTATGCACATCGACCATGATGCGCAAAGAAAATGATGCAATTGAAGAACCTTCAATATCTCAAGAATATGTGTTTTTAAAGTGATCCACTCGTGAACAAAGAAATACTATATCTAGTGATTATGTAGTGTATCTTCAGAAACATGATTTTGACATCAGTATGATGAAAGAAGACCCATAAAATATCCATCAAACATAAATAGGCGAAATTATGAAAAAAGTAGATTGAAGCAATGAATGATGAAATAAAGTCTGTTGGATTAAACTCATCTCTTGTTTGACAATTTGCAAAACAAATCAATACTAACATTGCACAATTGAGTTTTTGTGAGATGCATGTTTATACAAGTACAATTTGAAGACACAAATGCTCAAATATGCAGGTACAAGTCAAGACATACTCAAAGATATCAAGAGCAAACAAAAATGACATTTCCTGAGCCATGCGTTACCATAACGCATGCTCAACCCATCACAACTGGTACCTAACCTGTTATAACGGGTGCCCAACTCGTCACAACGGGTTGAAGAGAAGAAGTGTTGAAGAACAAAGGAGTTTCATGAGCCATGCATTACCATAACACATGCTCAACACGTCACAACGAGTTCTCAACCCGTCACAACGGGTGCCCAATCCATCACGACGAATGCCCAACCAGTCACAACGAGTTAAAGAAGAGAAGTGCTGAAGAACAAAGGAATTTCCTGAGCCATGCGTTATTGTAACGCATCAATAACCCGTCACAACGGGTTCCTCACCCATTATAACATGTTCTCAACCTGTCACAACAGGTTCCTGCTCAAGAGGGCCCATAAGTCAGTGAATCAAGCAGAAAAGGACAATTGAAAGCTACCAACCCATTATAACAAGTTCTATAACGGGTTGCAGGATTCTGTAACGCAAGGACAAGATTTCAAGACTTCAAGAAGTGTCCAACCTATATATACCTTGGGAGTATGAACTATGAAGACATCTGAAACCCTCCCCAAGCTTTCAAGCATACAATTCTAACAAATGGTATCATAGCACAAAGGTTCATACCTAGCTAATTTGACCAACATGAGTCTTGACATGAGTATGGTTGAACCCGCTAAGCTTATGTGAAATAGTAACTTCCAATCTTGGAAAAAGGCAATGAAAGAATACTTAGAGGGAAATGATCTTTTATACACTCTTGACAAAGAAGCCTTCTTATGCCACTAAAGATTAATCATCTAAGACTCTAGACAATAGTTATTCTTGTTACTTCATATTAAAATTTATAAAAGAGTCAATTGGTGAAATTTTTATTGATTCTAACTTTGCATATGAAATGTGGCATATTCTTGATAGTGCATTTAGCAATGATACTAGTGTTAACAAGAGTGATCTAAGTGTAGTTATTCATAAAGATAAAGCTACAATCATCATGGAGAAAGGAAATAACCTCATCACAAAAGAGCAAGATTTGGAAAGCAAAGCAATAGAAGATTTGGATGAAGAAGTAACTCGAGTCTTCACTAAGATCAATGAGGAATACTTCGAAGAAAAGAGAATTATAGCTTCTTTCTCATCTAACAAGGAAGGAGATGACAAAAATATGCAAAAGAAAGAGATGAAGCACTTGCAAAGGAGGAGGCCTCACAAAGTCTTGCAAAGAAGCTGCATGTGCAAAAGAGAAGATAACTCAAAAAAGACAAAGACAACAAGTGCTCAAGTTATGGAGGCCCCTAGTTGAGCCAATGCAGTAGCTTTAATTGAGAGCTCTAAAGAGCAAGTAATTGTTAAGAATGTTTGTAAAGAGTCGAATTCTTTCTTGGATAAATATTAAGAGTCTTTTATACTGACTAAGCTTAAAGAGTTACTCGATGAGTCCAAAAAGTCTTTGGATGTTGAAGATACTATGATTAATGATCTTAAGTCTAATATTGAATTGCTAGAAACTAGGGCTAAAGATCTTGAGACCAAAGTCAATTTAGATTAACAAAATGAATTAAAAAAGCACATCCTTGGACTTCTATATTTGTTAAGTTTGTTAAAGCATCAAACCATGACACTAAAATTGACTATGATAAGATGTATATTGGTCAAGACCCACATGTTAAAACCAGGCCTGAATTTGTAAAGGAACAACCTTCTAAAATGAAAAAGCAACCTAAGCCAAATGATAAACCTACTCAAACTAAAAATTACGCCTACATGTATAATAAAAGATACACTAAGAAAATCAAGTTCACTAAATCTGATTCTAGAAATGTGGTAAACAAACCTAGATCTAGAAATGATTATAGGATTACCAACCAACATGGAGCTCGACCACCAAAGTTTTATGTTAATGATAGATATAGTAGATTCCAATAGCTACATTATAACAAGAAACTTGGTAATAATTTTCAAAGAAAAATGTTTAATGGTGCTTTTCAATCAAGAAATAATACTAGAAATGTGCTAAATGATCATAAAAATTTTAGTAGCAATTTTCAAAGAAAAAGATACAATAATATCTACCAATCAAACTATCATCCTAGAAATATAAGAAATTTTCATGATTAGTATAGATTAAGTGTGATTTATTGGAGACCAATTGATAAGAATGACTATGATCATATAAATATTAACTGCAAGACTTATCTTTTGTTCATCTTGTTCGAATTTTGGACATCTCGATTTTGTCGTATTAAGAATGGTAAGAGTATAGTTCCATTTGATGTGCCTAGCACAAGTGGAATTAAACCAATTGTCTAGAGAGTCACTAGACTCCCCCAATTTGATTTTCATATTTGAAGTATTATGTTGAGGGGGAGTCATGTAGCAAATGTATGATTTAGTGTCCATTTGATTGAATCATATGTTTTGTGAAGCTTGAGATTGATCTTTTTATCCAAACCATAATCCATTCTATGCATTTGCATAAGCTTAAACATCACATGATAGCTGAACTGAGCCCTATAAAAATCAAACACCAAATTTGGAGAATAACAGCAAATTAAATCACAATTAAATGAAAAAATAGGTATCTGCATTATGGAACCCTTTACAACGGGTTAGGGATGCGTTATAATGGCTGAAAACCCATTATAACGGGTTAAAACATCAAAAAATACCTGTTGGAGGTTTAAATGTTGGTTGCATTATAGCGAGAGGAGAGAGAACCATTATAACAGGTGGGTAACCATTGCAACGGGTTGTTGTAACAGGAGAGTACATTCTGCTATTTAAGGCCTTCTTTCCTCTCCAAGTGACTATATTCTTGCAAAAACCGAATTTAGATTCTTGAGTTCTTTATTTGCTAAAACTTTAGTCCTAAATTCTCTTCAAATTCTCTCGAATTCTCAAGAGCTCAAAGCATATTCAGTTGTGATCAAAGCAATTTTCCTTGAAGATCTTATCAAGTACACTAATTTTTTTGAGATGAAAGATTTTGATGAAGCATCTTATGGTTAGGATTAAAGATACACCAAGATTGTTCTAAAGGTATCTTAGGCCTTTCAAAAGAAGGTTATATCAATAAAGTACTTAAGCAATATGGCATGGAATAGTGCAAAGTGCAAACAATTAAATACTCCAGTGACAAAATGAGACATGTTTAGTTTCAATCAGTGCCTAAAGACAGAACTTGCAAATTCGAATTGCTTCGATAGCTGGCACTATTATGTATCATCAAGTGTGTATGCATCCATATATTACGTATATCACTGGAATGCCAGGAAGGTATCTAAGTAATCCTGAATTGAATCACAAGAAGACAACCAAAAGAGTACTAAGGTATTTATAAAGAACGAAGCATCACAGACATATCAGAGGTTTGGCAGGCTTGAGATCATTGGTTATATTGACTCCAATTTTACAGGATGTCAAGATAGCAAGAAGTCCACTATTGATTACAGTTTTAGGTTGGCCGGAGGAGCTATTTCGTGGAAAGTGCAAAATAGTGATTGATTACATCTTCTACCATGGAAGCAGAATTCATATCTTGCTTTCAGGCATCAAATCAGGCGATATGGCTACGCAATTTTGTCACAAGATTGTTGGTAATAGAGACTATTTAGTCACAATCAATGATTTATTGTGACAAAAATTATGCTGTGTTGTATTCGAATAACAACAGGAGCTCAATCAAGTCAAAGTACATTGGCATTAAGTTGCTTGTTGTTAAGGAAAAAGTCTAGAATGGTCTAATCAGTATTGAGCACATCGGTACAAACTTAATGATAGCTGACCCGCTGACTAAGGGTTTGATTCCCAAAGTGTTCCTTGGACATGTTGCTCGTATGGGTTTGGTTTAAACATATGATGTTTTGTTTTAGTGGAAGCCTGACAAGTTTTTATTTTAGTGCTTATTGTATATATATTTACAGACATTCATTTGTATAATATGATGCACTCTAAATTTGAAGTTTAAAGGTTACAAAGGTATATTGTGCATGTATATTAATAAGTTCCGATTTTATTCTGGATTCGTTTGATCTCAAAAGATGGTGACCAAGTTGGAAACAAACACATATATCATATTTTGTTTGACTTCCACACTACACACCCACTTCATTATTCATGTCATTCAGTAGTATTAGCATCATAATTTATGTTGGTCTAGTCACACATAAATGTGGCAAAAACTGCTTAAATCTTTTGCTATTATAGCTGATGGACATAATTGTTTAACACTTAAAGTGACATATCATAAAAAGCTTTATTAATATATAATTAAAAAGTTGCATACATAGTCTAAGTGAGAGATTGTTGGATTTAACAATTTAATAAACTGTATGGAATGTCATACATATCATATAGATTATGAACTACTGTATTGTACGATTATATATATTAATTATATGTCATAATGTATCCATAATAAGTGATCACTAAAATATAAAATATATGGATATAAAGTGTTATAGGAGTGGACCCTTAAATGTATTGAAAATTAAAGTTTGATAATTTTTATTTTATTGATGAATTAAATTGAATGATTGTCATCCTTACTAAAGAGCTCCTGATCCCAAAGAAATAAATACTAGACTCTCTCTCTCACACACACAACAGAAAAAACATAAAAAGAACTTGCTCTCTCTACAAAAAATAAAAAGAGAAAAGAAACTAAAGGAAGAGATTGAGAGAACTTTGCAAAATATGTCCATCGAATTCTGCAAGAGTGTTGTCGTGTGAGGGATTAAGAAAATCGACAGTAAAGAGCTTACTTTCTTGGAAGACCTCGCAACCGTGGATACTTTGAAATTGCGTGCAAAAGAAGAAAAGAACCATCAAACATTCAGATAAAATTCAATTATAAATTTAATAAAGCATTAAACAAAACATATATTATTTTCGTTCATTTTAAGATTCTCTTAGGGTCTGTTTGGCAACACACTCTTCCGACGGAATACCAGAACAGAGGCTTATCTCAACAATATGGTATTTCCAAACACGTTTGGAAAGAATAGAATAGTGGTAAAATAGGCTATTCCGGTATACCACCATATAGATGGAATACCGAAATACACTGTTCCGTATGACTAAGCAATCAAATTTGCAATGTAATTAACAATTTAATATATTATATATACCATATTATTATTGTTAATATTATTTTAAAATATTATTTGATTATGTTAACAGTAATTAACAATAATAAAATATTAAAAATAATAATTAACAATAATAAAATATTAAAATAATATTAATATTATATATTAAAATAATATTTTATTGTTATATTATTTTAAAATATTATATATTAATATTATATATTAAAATAATATTTTATTGTTAAATTATTTTATTAATATTATTTTAATATATTATTTGATTATGTTAACAGTATTTGATTATGATAATTATTATTGTTAATATTATTTTAATATTTTATTATATTTAATATATTATATACCATATCATTATTATTTGATTATGTTATATTATATATTTGTAATTAACAATATTTTATATTATTATTTTTATTATTATTATTATTATTATATTTTAGTATATCATATATAATTTAATATTATTATTATTGTTATTATTATTATTATTTTAAAATAATGCAAATAATTATAATTTATATATCATGGTGATTATTATCATGATTATGTTATTATGTTGTATTATATTTGTAATTAACATATTTTAATATATTATATATATTTATTGTTATTAATATTATTATATTGTCCTTATTATTAAAAAATATTAATAATTACTGTTAATTATTATTTTTTCATTATTTTAAAATAATGCATATTATAATAATTACTACCATAATTCCCATTATTATTTTATTATGATGTACTATATTCGTAATTAACAATATTTTAGTATATTATATATACTTTATTTTATGAATAATATTTTATTATCATTATTATTAAAATAATTTTAAAATTACTATTAATATTTATTATTTTATTATTTTATAATAACGCATATTATTATAATTTTTATTGTTATTACTATAATTATCATTATTATTTGATTATGTTGTATTATATTTAATTAATAATATTTTATTGTATTATTAATAATATTTAAATAATTTTTATTGTATTATTAATAATATTTTATTGTATTATATATTTTATGTTATTGTTATTACTATAATTATCATTATTATTTGATGTACTATATTCGTAATTAATATAATTATCAATATTTCTACTATTCCAAATGACACTTGCCAAACGACAATTTCGCTCTTTTGAATAATCAAGAATACCTTATTCTAACACTATTACAAAATCACACTATTCTATTCTTACCACTCTTCTACCACACTTCTAGTGCTATTCTTTGATTTGCCAAACATACCCTTAAGGATTATCGAATTGAACTAAATTTATCAATAACAAAGAGGATAAAAAAATTAATTTTAGTACTCGACGTAGACATGTAACCGATCATCACAAAAAACAATTTAAGAAAAGGAAAAAGCTACGGTGCCTCAAATTTTGCCTCTGATATGTCCTAGAAAGAAGAGTCCCCCTAAAGTCAAAGTATGGGTCCCGCGCGTCAGTGACATCGGAGGAACTGAAAGGACAAAACACGAAGCACTGTATCAACGTCCTTAAGAAAATTATCTGCTTTCATGAAAACCATTCTTAAAAAATGTACGGATTTGTGAGATGAATCTATTGAAAATCAATCTAACACACACTGCACACAACAGTAACTCTGGCATCTCGAATTATAAATATAATAAATATATAGAGCTATATGCTAATATGGACCCGAAATTTAAATGAGAGACAATAGCATGAAATTGACAACCTTATTGTAAAAGGTTTGTCGACTACTAATTTCCCTTTTTTTAATGAAAAATGTTTGTTATTGTCGATATTTTATTGTTTTATTATCATGCATAAGTGTAACTGTTTGGTTCAATGTTTATTATACTATAATTAATTGTGGTTGAACTTGGAATTTCTGCTTCTGAAACAAGCATTGCTTGATTTTCCAAGAAGCACTGACGTCTCCATTTCATTAAGGCTCCTAAATGCGCCAATCAGAGGTGTCAACTCAATGAAATGTTTCGTTGTTTCGTTTCGCTCCGCCCAAATCAAATGTGAGACGCAATGATTTTTTGTTACGTTTCATAAATAAAACGTTAAACTAGAACGAAAAATATTTCTTTTCAATGTAATTTTCGCGAAATTTCACATTTCGTGTTAAACAAAACGTTAAACGAATTTTTGTTTTGTTTCGTGAACCAACGAAACTTTAAACGAAACGTCACTGATTCGTACTCGTTTTGCACATTTGACACCCCAGCGCCAGCTGTATATCAAAAGTATTCCCTGGCATTTTTTTTTCTCCGTATGGCTTTTTTGACGTACTGTTTTTATTTTAATTAATTTACTGAATTAATTATGTAATTAATATTTCTCAGAAAGAACCATAGGTACAAACAAACTAAAATGCTGCATTCATCAAAGTTTGACATCCAATTTTCTACAAATTTTGCCTCTTCAAATAAACAAACTTAAGCCAGAAGGCATCAGATTTGGTCTTCAATCGGGTGCATATGTCTCTATCAAAAGTCTCCGTTCCAAGTCTCCAAGAGGAAACATCAACCCCAATTCCAAATTGAAAAGATTGATCATACACGCTAAGCTCCAGCCTATAAAAGCATGCTATGATATCACAACTTACACCATATCTGCAATGGCTTCTCAAACAAAGAGTACTCTGCCTCTTCTTCTCATCCCTCTTTTGCTCTCTCTTAAAGTTGCCTCTGCCCGGGCCGGCAGCATTGCTGTGTACTGGGGCCAGAATGGCGGCGAGGGAACCTTGGCCGATACATGCAACACCGGATACTACAAGTATGTCATGCTGGCTTTTCTAACCACCTTTGGCAATGGGCAAAGCCCGGTTATCAATCTTGCGGGGCACTGCGACCAGTCGTCGGGCACTTGCACCGGGCTCACATCTGATATCCAATCATGCCAGTCCCAGGGCATCAAGGTTAATTCCATCAAATTCTCTGTTAAAAAAATAATAAATAACCATTATTTGCTTTCATTATCTTTTCACACTCTTTCTATGTACATCCAAACAGTGATTTTGATTAATTTTTTAAAAAAATAGTCCTTCAAAAATTAATTATCAAAATGAGTAAAAATTTGGATTAATTGAAAGAAACATTAGTCTTAATTGCAATGTATTATACTATTATATATAGGTTCTCCTTTCTCTTGGAGGGGCATCAGGCAGCTACATGCTCACCTCCAGCTCAGATGCGCAGAGTGTGGCCGACTACCTCTGGAATAACTACCTCGGTGGTAGCTCCTCTTCCCGTCCCCTCGGCAGTGCCGTTCTTGACGGTATCGACTTCGACATAGAAAGTGGATCCTCCGACTACTATAGCGACCTGTGAAAAAACTTGAGACTTGAATTTTTGGAATTTCTGTGTTTTGAATTTTTTCTTGGATTTCTGATTTTTCTTCTTTTTCTCAAGAAGACTATTTTTACATTTGCTTCTGTCGAGTATTTATACATCCATCTTTCTACCGTTAGATTTTCTAACGTTACTATCCGTACAATTTACCGTTAGTCTCTTTCTAACGGTTTACTTATTTTTTTTATTTTATTTCTCTAATTTCTAAGTATTTTCTAATTCTTCTCATTTCTTATTTCCTCAACACTCCCCCTCAAGTTAGGATTATATATATCAATTAATCCTAACTTGTTAATTATTTCTTCAAATGCCTTCGGAATTAATCCTTTGGTAAACACATCGGCCAATTGTTCTCCGCTCTTCACATATGGTGTTTCAATCTCTTTTGATTGCACCTTCTCGCGGATAAAATGACAATCGACCTCAATGTGCTTTGTTCTTTCGTGATACACGGCATTGGATGATATGTGTCTCGCCGCGTTATTGTCACAAAACATCTTCATTGGGTCACTTGTCTTTATTCCTATTTCTCCAAGCAATTGCTTGATCCAAACAAGCTCACAAGTGGTTGAAGCCATAGCACGATACTCCGCTTCCGCGCTCGATCGTGCTACAACATTTTGCTTCTTGCTCTTCCATGTGACTAAATTTCCGCCTACAAACGTACAATAGCCGGTTGTAGATTTTCGATCATAGCTTCCGGCCCAGTCTGCATCGGAATAGCCACATATATCGTTAGAATTATTATTTTTCATTAATATACCCTTTCCGGGTGATTTCTTCAAATATCTTAAAATTCTCTCGATAGTATCTAGATGAGGCTTCCTAGGTGCATGCATAAACTTACTAACTTGGTTTACGGCAAAGGCTATGTCGGGTCTTGTAATGGTCAAGT
Source organism: Eleocharis quinqueflora (assembly GCA_964058865.1). NCBI lineage: Eukaryota > Viridiplantae > Streptophyta > Magnoliopsida > Poales > Cyperaceae > Eleocharis > Eleocharis quinqueflora. Next base: position 27,689 of record CAXKVX010002090.1, on the reverse strand, counting down.
AAATTAACTTACCTACAAGTCTTTGGTATTGAGTAATATCATCTAAGGGTTCACCAATTTCCGGACTTAGTTTACAATTGCTATCAATAGGGGTAGAGGCCGGTTTACAACCTAGTTTTCCGGTTTCTTTTAACAAATCTAAGGTATATTTTCTTTGGGAGATAAAAAGTCCCTTGGTTGAGTGAGCAATCTCTATTCCTAAAAAATATTTCAATTTTCCCAAGTCCTTAATTTCAAACCTTTCCTTCAATTGTTTTTTGACTTGGAAAATTTTTTCTAGATTGCTTCCGGTAACTATTATATCATCTACATACACTAGTACGATGGTAATATCATGATTTTCACATTTTGAAAATAAAGAGTTGTCGGAGTGAGTTACCTTGAATCCAAGATTAGTTAAAAAATGAGATAATTTACCATACCAAGCTCTCGGAGATTGTTTGAGTCCATAAATTGCTTTGGTTAATCTACACACAAGGTTAGTATTTTGCTCTTTCTCATGACCCGGAGGCAAGGTCATGTATACCTCTTCTTCAAGATCTCCTTGAAGAAAGGCATTTTTTACATCCATTTGAAATAATTGCCATTTGTTGTTTGTGGCTAAAGAGAGTATAATTTTTACGGTATTTAATTTTGCTACGGGTGCAAATGTTTCTTGGTAGTCGATACCATACGTTTGGGTGTAACCTTTGGCAACTAATCTAGCCTTATACCGTTCAACGGTTCCATTACTCCTATACTTAATCCTATATACCCATTTACACCCTACCGGTTTCTTATCTTGAGGTAGTGCAACAATTACCCAAGTTTTATTTTTCTCAAGTGCTTCCAACTCTTCTTTCATGGCCTTAACCCAAATGGTACTATTTTTTGCTTCCTCAAAACTATTTGGTTCGGTTTCTTTTTCTATGGCATTGATATAAGTATTATGACATTTAGAGACATTTGCATAAGAAACGAAATTTTCGATAGGGTATTGAACCTTGTAGGTTACATAATCTTGTAACCTTGATGGAGGTTGGATTATTCTTGTTGATCTTCTCAAAGGTGCCTCTTGTTCATTCTCTTGTTGCTCCTCTCCCTCTTGAGCATCCTCTTCTTCATTCTCTTCTTCATGATAACTTTCATTTCCTTCTTCTTCATTTTCTACCAACACTTGCTCTTGAACTTGATTAATAGTAATAGGTAAAAAATCATTAGTGGCTATGTTATTATCAAGCTCTTCACTTACTTCTTCAAAATATGGTTTATCTTCAAAAAAGGTTACATCTCTAGAAATATATAATTTTTTATTTTTTGGATCATAACACTTGTACCCCTTTTTTTGAAAAGAATATCCTAAAAAAATAGTTTTAATAGATGTATGGTCTAATTTGTCCCGCTTGGTTAAATGTACAAAACACGTGCTCCCAAAGATTTTCAAGTGGTTTAAACTTGGTTTTTTCTTGAAAATAATTTCTATGGGACTCTTTTTATTTAGAATAATGCTTGGTAACCTATTTATTAAGTAAGTTGCCGTTAAAACCGCGTCGGACCAAAAAACTTTTGGAACATTGCTTTGAAACATCAATGCTCTTGTCACCTCAAGAAGATGGCGATTTTTCCTTTCGGAGATTCCATTTTGTTGAGGTGTATAGACGCATGATGTTTGATGCAATATTCCTTTAAGTTTAAAAAAATTAGTCATGGTTTGATTTTTAAATTCCGTTCCATTATCGGATCTAAATACTTTTATTTTTGCATTATATTGCGTTTCTACTAAATTAAAAAATTCTTGAAAAATCGTGGGAACTTCATTTTTATTTTTTAATAAATAAAGATGAGTTAGTCGTGAAAAATCATCAATAAATATAACAAAATATCTAAAATCATTGTAGGATTTAACGGGAGCGGGACCCCACACATCAGAATGAATAATTTCAAATTTTTCATTACTTCTATTTTTGGAAGATACAAAAGGTAGCCGTGTGTGCTTTGCAAATTTGCAAACTTCACAATGACTACAATCAAAAGTGGAAAAATCAAAGGCTAATTTCAAGATTCTATCGGAGGGGTGACCTATCCTTTTATGCCACAAGGACTCAACATGTTGAGATTTTGAGGCAAAACTAAACTTGTTGATGTTTACAAAAAACAATCCATTTTGAAAACCTCCTTCACCAATCATCTTCTTCGTTTCCAAATCCTGAAAAAATACATTTTTATTTGTAAAAATAATTTCACAATTTAATTCTATAGAAAGCTTTCCAATAGAAAGTAAATTTGAGGTACAATTTTGTACATGTAAAACTTTTTTAATTTCTTTTGAGAAGAGCTTGATTTTTCCATAACCACATATTTGCATTTTGTCACCATTTGCTACATAAACATATTCCGTATTTTTAAATGATTGATAATCGTATAATAGGGCTTTATTTCCGGTCATGTGATCGGTAGCACCGGAATCTAACAACCATATCAAAATATTTTGTTCTTCTACCTTTTTTTCAGAAAAGCCCACAAAAGTAATTTTGATTTTCTGACTTGACATGGGCTCTTCACGTTTTTTCTGGTCTGTTATTGTTACTGGGCTTGACACAGGCCTTTTTTGTGGTATCACATAATGGTTGAGTTTTGGACTCAAACAGGACTTAAAAGGGTAAATATTAGATGAACCTTTACTGGGCTCAGCGCATGCTGTGCTTAAATGGGCTAGCAAAGCAGATATTTCTGCGCGACCCAGCTTCTTCTTCTCTGTTGGTTCGGCGATTTCACCGATGCTTTCTTCTTCTTTCCCTTTTGATTTCATCGCCGCCTCAAATACTCTCTTCTCCCCCTTAGGGTTTCGTCGCGAGCCTGGATCCTCCTTCCACCAGCTTGGTCGGAGGTGAGGGTTAAGGTGCCAACACTTCGTCTTGTCGTGGCCACTTATTTTACAGTGCTCGCACTTGACTCTTCTCCTTTCCCCTTTTGACTGAGAGTTGGCAATGGGACGATTTACTGCCATTGCTGTGTGCTCGGAGCTTTCCTGTGTACCAGATCCGTTGCTCATGAGTTGTCGCCTCGATTCTTCGCCTTGAAACCTCGACATTGCTTCTGTCAGAGAAGGGAGCTCGGATTCGAAAAGAATTTGAGCTCTCATCTGCTCATACGAGTCATCAAGGCCAGACAGGAACTGGTACAGTTGATCTTGCTCTCTTTCTTTGATGATGGCTGGATCTTTCGTGGGAGCTCGATTTTGGTTGTATTCTTCCCACTTTCGCTTTAAATCCCCAATGTATTGTATCATTGGTCTCTGGTCTTGCTTCAGCTGTTGAATTTCCTTTTTTAGATGGTAAATATGAGAATGGTTTTTCTTCTTGCTGAAGTGCTCATTTATGGCGCTCCATAACTCTGATGCAGAGTCATGATACATAAAGAGCTGTTTAGTTTTCGGTTCCATGGAGTTTAGTATAAGATTTATGGCCTTGTATTCACTTCTTCTCCATTGTCTGAACTCTACGACTTTTGTGGTTGCAGGTGCTGGCTCCTCTCCTGTTACATGCTCATACAGTTCCCTTTCATGCAATGCCAGAGTTATATCTCGGCTCCAAATGGGAAAGTTGTGGTCTCCCAATCTCGTTGAGATGGTAGAAGATCCAACTTCTATATTGGTGATGGCAACTGGGTTTGTAACAGTCGGAACAGCAGCAGTGTTTCCCTCTGACATGGTACTGGTATGCCGGATTTAAGACTGGTAAGGAATTGAAATTTGAGGTATTGAGGCTGGTAAGAAATCTGGTAGATGATGAGAAGGGGAATGTTCTGAACAAGAACAGATACTTTATAAGAACAGATAATTCTGAGAAGAAATTTAATCTCCCCCTTGCTCTGATACCATGAAAAAACTTGAGACTTGAATTTTTGGAATTTCTGTGTTTTGAATTTTTTCTTGGATTTCTGATTTTTCTTCTTTTTCTCAAGAAGACTATTTTTACATTTGCTTCTGTCGAGTATTTATACATCCATCTTTCTACCGTTAGATTTTCTAACGTTACTATCCGTACAATTTACCGTTAGTCTCTTTCTAACGGTTTACTTATTTTTTTTATTTTATTTCTCTAATTTCTAAGTATTTTCTAATTCTTCTCATTTCTTATTTCCTCAACAACCTGGCTAGGTACCTCTCACAGTACAGCAGCCAGGGAAATAAGGTCTACCTCACTGCTGCTCCTCAGTGCCCTTACCCGGACCAATATGTGGGACCCGCATTACAGACAGGGTTGTTCGACTACGTCTGGGTGCAATTTTACAACAATGCACCATGCCAGTACTCATCTGGCGACACAAGCAACCTCGTAAACTCATGGAACACATGGACTGGCAACTTGCAGGTGACGAACGTATTTTTGGGGTTACCGGCTTCGCCTGTTGCGGCAGGGAGCGGGTACATTTCGCCAGATGAGCTGACATCCCAGGTTTTGCCAGCGATCCAGGGGTCGCCGTTGTATGGAGGGATCATGCTGTGGAATAGATACTATGATACGCAAAACAATTTTAGTCCTCAAGTACAGGCCAGTGTGTGAAATCGATTGAGGGTTTGGTCAGAACTGGAAATGAGTCAGATTAGTTAATTACTGTTGAAATGTAGACCTGGGAGTCTATGAGATATTTACTCAAATAAATTTAAGATTGATTAATTGTTGTTGCATTTGAAAGCATATATTGAAGTTGTGATAATATTGGTAGAGAGAGTAGAGTCGTTATTCAACAGTTCAGACTGGAGAGGTGTTCTTCTACTGCGCATGCACAGTACCGCGTCTTGACCGCTCGACCGCTCAGATGGACAATCACGAAGGTTTTAGTTCTGGAGCATGAATCACGAGAAAATTAAACAATTCCTAAAGCGTGCAGCGCGGTGCCGCACATCAGACGATCTCATTCGGTTCAAACTGGTACAGGTTTTGTTCCTTTTTGAATGGAATTCGGAGGCCCAAAGGGAAAATCGCGGGCAAATTGCGAGTCGCCTTACAATTATTAAGAAGATGCCAATTCTGTCTATTTTGCTACAATTCAATTTTTGTCAAAAAATTTATATATAGAAAAGGAAATAACAAAACATAATATTACTTCAAAATTGAAGCTATCTTTAATGTCGTAAATTATCAAACGGTAGATATTCAAATTAAAAATTATATATTTAGTTCAATTTGCGATCTGATTAAAGATGTTGTTAAAAAACTTCGTTTAAATAATTTTTGTTTAAAAAAACTTCAATGCTAAGATAAAACATTTTGTTCAAATAGTTTAATGGTCATTTTGTACCGCTTAAATCATTTGATACTTAAAATTATTGCCTTACAATTAAGAGTTGCGAATCATATTTTTTAGAAATTCGGAAATGCACAACACTTTTTTTTATTCATAAATGCACTACACTTTACAATTTATCCACGGACTATAATCGGACAATTAATCTGATTTTTACAACACTGCTTTTACCTAATAAAGGGATTTTTCTTTTCATCGTTGTCACATATTTTTTTGTGTTGAAATTTGAGGCCCACTTTTACTTGAACCGATAGTACATGGGCTCATACTTCTCTCAGTTTTCAATTATATGATTTTACATATTGTGTGGGCTAAAATATAAACTGAGCCTTTGAATTAGATTCATCATTTATTATAAAAAAGAAGGATCTTAATTTAAAAAAAGGGCTTTCACTTCAAAATATTACGCTATTTTTTTTCTAGTAAAAGCCATTCTGGCATAAGCTTGTATAACGTTGAAAACGGTCATGGAAATTTGTTGTTTCATTAACCGTTGCATTTAAAGAACAATAATTTTTTTCGTTGACTGTTGCGTTAATTTAATGGAATCAAATTTTTTTGTGTTGATTGTTGTGTTTTATTAAACGATCAGAACGATTTTTACCATTCAAGTATTGTACTCGTGGAGTTTCATCTTCTAGTCCATGTTTTTACAGTTTTAACATTTTAAGGAGCTAAAAGTTTAGAAATATGAACGTATGTGATTTGTACAATACAAATCAATCATCTACAACAAACACAAATTATATAAATATAACACTGATAACATTAAAGCAAAGTACACTGATAACACAACCAAAGCTACAATCTGCAACATTACTAAACATACATACAACCAACCAAAGTTCTAAAAACCATTAAAATACCTTGAAGCATTACAAAATACCAAAAGAAACATCAACAATAAATTTTCACTGTATTAGAGACTATTTATTTCAATGAAACAGCTGAGATTACACTCACTTTTTAGTAAAAAAAAAAAGAGTTACTGATGATAGGTCCCTTACATGTGATGCAAGTGAATTAGGCATTTAACACATCTGTGCATATTGAAAAACAATTAATTGTTGACGGGACCTGTTATCAGAATTAAATGGAGGAATATAAGTATATAACGACACGTATGAAGTCTGTATGATTTTTTCGTCGTTTTTTATACCAGTGAGAGTTATGAAATAAAATGGAAGAAAGCTGAAGTGGCCTTTTTTTTTTACCCAACCAAAATATACCTCATACTTAATATATTTTTTGTGATATGAGAGGAGGTCATGGTCCATCATGACTCCTTATAAGCTCCTCTGTAATTTATATGTAGATTTTTAAACTACAGAAATGGTTAATCAACCATGAAACATATCATTTTTCCTTTTTTTTTTGAGAAGAAGCTGACTGATGTTTTGGAGGATATTGGAATTAGAGAATTATGAGGAAGCTATTAATTCTTGAGATGAGCAATGCACCGATACACTGAGGCAACGTGATCAATGTACTAGTCTACTAAAGTCATGAGAAATAATCCCACTATATCTGCTTTATCATCGGTCTATCTGATTTATCACCGATACAGTGGCGGATGCAGGATTTTAATCAGGATATGGCACACTTATATATAAATGACAGTTCAGTACATGTAACTCTCGCTTGCGCGGGATCCATAAAAGAAGCAAGCTATTTTGAGGTCTTTGTATGCAACTTTTTTCTTTTTTTTTGCAAGAGGTTGTGCCAAGACTTCGTGGTCACAAGACGACAATTTTATCATTGTGCCAAGACTCTCCTTCTCGGAATAAAAATATATAAATTCCATTCAAAATATTGAAAATAGTATGTTTTACATATAAAAAAACAATCGTGTGTGACACCTACAAAATAAAATCAAGTCGATAGTAACACGAGCCGGCCTCTACGAAAAAATTATAGTCTTAGCACTTATATCTTTTGAAGAAAATTATGGTCGCTTGACAAGAATCTTTACCTATATAAAACTGACGCGCACAACCATTCTCATTTGGATTGTATTGAGATAGAGATGGTCTTAAACGTGAATCAGTCAAATTCGCGAACAAGAAACTTTGCAACTTTAAATTATGACAAAATTTCAAAATTTAAATTGTGAAATTTAAATTGGATAGAAATGGAGGGGAACAACAATTAAATAAATGGAGGCTATTGTCACAGTTTACAGAAATTGAATTAGGAAATTTTTTCATAAAGGGTCAAGCAACAACTTTTTACACATATAGGGTCAAAGTCTAAACTTTTTTCATTTTTTTCAACTCATGTGCATTTCTCTTAAGGTTTCAAAACAAATTTTACACTCTAGAGGCCCAAGTGTTACTTGCACCTCTAAAAAACTCGTGCTCCTAAAATCTTAGAGGCGCAAGTATTAGTTGAATTCTTGACTCTCTGTGATATTTTTAAGGGTCTTTGGCTCTATCTTTTATAAAATTATTTTGTTGGCCTTTTATGAAAAAATTTCATTGAGTTAACTAGTTATTTCCTGACGCTGCTTCTCTCTCATTTAATTTGACCAATGAGGTCGTTTCTTGACCAAACAGCGGAGACCAACACCAGAGTCCTTGTTCGGCTGTTCCTACGGTTTAGGAAAATTGAGTGCACCTAGTGCATCCATTAATCAAAACGTTCAAGGGTCAGAAGGTTTGAAACCTCCTCCTCCTCCTCATTCTTCCTCCCCGAGTGTGATAAAAGCTTCAACCTTCAATAATGGCGAATCCTCACGTGTGCACAATAATTCGAACTCGTATACTGTTGGAAAGCTCTCTGACTAGAGATCGCAGTTATATGATTAGAACTTAAAATAGAGCTACGAGAATGAAGAAAATTGATTCAGTACCAGAAAGATTGAAATGATGAACTCTCTACAAGGTCTAATACATCAAATTGAAGACTTGAGTGCGTTCATACTAGGGATATGACACAATAACAACAGTAAATTTGAAGTGAAAGAGCTTGGATTGATGCAGCCGTCAGGGTTAGACCCAATTCTAATTCAGGGTAGGGCACTCTGAAGAATTCTACTGAGCCCTCTGAAGAATTTCAAAATTCAAGATAGGGCACTTGCCCCACCCTAAACTACAGTAGATCCTCCCCTGCACCGATATATTCAGGGGTGGATTCAAAATTTTCTTCAAGAAGAGACAATATCTATCAACTTTTTTGGGGTTAATGCATATTTTAATACATGATTATTTTGCAAAAAATGACAAGCATAAATACACAAGATTATTTTGCGAAAAAAAAAAAGTTGGAACGGCTGCTCTCCGACCTCATGTAGCTCCGTCTCTGAATATATATGCTTTATCCGAAAAAACAATAGTGTTTTGAATATTTTATGCATTCATAGTAAAAATTTGTTATATCCGTTTTATCACCGCTTTATCGATACTGTTTTAAATCCTGATTGATTCAACGACCATTTGGAGTCCAATGCAAAATAATTTTTGGCTGCTTTCCAAAAATAAAATTTTCGCGACTGATAACTAAACTTGCCAACAAGTGTCCTCATACTTCGGGAACCAAATCTGATGTTCGTATATCCCTCCCCGTTCTCTGCTTGCTTCGATCTGAATCGTTCAAAATTCATCTAACGATCAAAGCACATGTTTCTGAATCAAATTACAGCTGTCCGTTCGAATCGAAACAAGCACGATCCTGCCCGTCTCAAATACGACCAGCTGATTCGGATCCCATACTTCGATACGTAAATTATATTAGAACAATCAGTTTAAGACATCAAATCATTTCTTACAAGCTGATTGGACCCATATGTACAATTAATATTAATAATGTTAAATAGCACAAGTGTCAGCTGATGCAATTGGGACAACGGTGACGTCCAGTTAACTTGTGATTAATTTCGAGGTCCCAACATCAAGACGAGGTCATGCCTCGTGAGAACCCGAATTGATAAGTTTTATTCATGTCTATTGACTATTGGTAAGTTTGTAAGGTAAAAAAAAGAGCATTTTCCAACAAGTCATATAGAGATATTTACCTGATGGGGGTTATTTATAAGAAAATGCATGTATAACTAATTAGAGTACCGAAAATAATGGAGTATTTTAGTATAAAGAAATTCACTGTAGAGAGTAATTCTTGATCATGTAGCACACTTTAATTGATTATTGCCATTTGTGTCCTCATTATTTGTAGATTGTTTTTTAAACTCGACTCTAAAAGGAAGTTCCTTTTAGACTCATTATTTGTAGATTAGTTAATAGAACTTCCTTTTTTTTTTTCCTCAAAAAAAAAAGGAAGTTCTATTAACTAAATTAAAAATTTTAAAGGAGACGTTTCAATAATACAATCCTGCATTGAACTAATTTTGGGAAAATAAACATTTTCTCCAACGTTTAATACATCTGTAATAGGTCATGCATGAAATTATGAATTTATGCAAAGGAACATTACTTAGCATTCAACAGCATATTGCCATGTACATTGAATGATATTAAATCAGTAATTATCAGGTAAAGAAAGTGTTGAATGTTAGTTGCATATGGGTCATTAATTATCAGTAATGATATTAAATCAGTACTTGGCATTCAACAGCATATCAATGTAAGTTGCATATGGGTCCCATACTAGAAATTGACCAACAGTCACAAGGCCAAGTTGCCTATAAATATCAATGTAAGTTATCATGTAAAGACACACAAAAAGTCTTAATAAAATTCATTTCTCAAGTTCTGCAAAACAACAGTTAATGTCAGAAACGCCATTAGAAAATACTCCACGCAACATACAAAATTCATCACTTCCCTTCATTATTTCCGCAAGCAAGCAAGCAATAGTTGGTTAATTCACAAGGCAATGGCCTCTCAACCAAAAAACCTCTATCAAATACTAGTACCACTCTTACTATGTTTTCTCTTTGCCTCGACCCAAGCCGGCAGCATCGCCGTCTACTGGGGCCAGAACTGGAACGGTCAAGAAGGGACCCTCAAAGAAGCCTGTGAAACAGGATACTATGCCTATGTGAGCTTGGCTTTCCTCGACACCTTTGGCAATGGAAGAACCCCGGTTCTCAATCTTCCCGGTCATTGCAGTTCATCCACCGGTGGATGCATCGACCTCGCTACTGACATAAAATCCTGCCAGGCCTTGGGGATTAAGGTTTATTCTTTTTTACTTGTGTACTAACACAAATTAATCAGTCAGAATCTCTTACTCATACTTGTGCAGATGTTCTTCAGTTGTGAAGAATTCACTGTAAGTTGTGGACATATCTACCTTATATATTCCTGTCAAACAATATCAAGAACTCTTACTGTTGAAAATTGACAGAACCAATTAAGGAAATACAGGAAGAAAATAATCATTGATATCCAATCTTGGTTGTAAGAGTAATAATACTTAACATCCACTCTTTATTTTTCTTTTTTCTTCTACTTTTTGAGTGGACTGTTCACACATTTTTGGTTTTGTTTTAATAAAGATGTGTACAATTCTCATGGACTTTAAGTTAAGAGACGTACAACAATAGTTAGCAAATAAAGATGTGTACAATTCTCAAGTCATAAAGAGGTAGGTGGAAGTTTTATGCTTTACGGTCAGAAATAGACGATGAATCGATGATGACCGGGCGACAACATAAATTTGTTTGAAACAATTCAACTTAATACAGCTCTAAAGTAACCTGAAAAATTGTACTTCCTTCAGTAACAAAGAGCCTAACTGATTTAGAATGACACCATCGTTTACTAATTAATGAAGAAAAAAATATTATTCATTTCTATCTAGGTTTTTCTTTCACTCGGCGGTGGCGGTGGCAACTACACCCTATCTTCGCAATCAGATGCCCAGACTGTTGCGCAATACCTCTGGAACAATTACCTTGGTGGTACCAATGCCAACCGACCCCTCGGGAGCGCTGTCCTTGATGGTATCGACTTCGACACAGAGTCAGGAGGCACGAACTACTACGATGACTTGGCAAAGTACCTTTCAGCATATAGCAATCAGGGAAAAAAGGTTTATCTCACTGCCGCTCCTGGTTGTCCATACCCCGATATTCACCTTAATGAGGCATTTTCTACAGGATTATTTGATTACATCTGGGTGCAGTTCTACAATGACCAATCTTGCCAGTATGAGACAGGCAACATTACTAAATTGACAAGGTCATGGAATACCTGGGTTAGCAACATTAACGCGACAAAATTGTTTGTCGGGCTGCCAGCTTCACCTGCGGCAACAGTGAACGGTGGATATATTCCACCAGACATACTCAAATCCGAAGTATTGCCAGTGTTGAAGCAGTCACAGAAGTACGGGGGGTTAATGCTCTGGCAAAGAGAACAAGATGTGCTGAACAATTACAGCGCTCAAGTGAAGAGTGCTGTATAGGAGGATCCTGTTGAGATGAGAATGACACATCCGGTATCACTGCAACTGCATGATTAATTAAGTACCAGTAAAATGGCAATATCATCACAGTGTAGTGAAAATTGTTGTTGATGTATCAGCGTGTCTACTAATAAGTATGGTAAAATATTTGTGATATATAGTCTACTAAGTAGTGGGATGGTTGTAATGCTATATTAAGCTTTATAGAGTATGTCATTATGTTGGTGTTAGTTGCAGAGTTCTGAAACTCGGATTCGGAATCGGAATCGTTTGTTTGATCGCCGAATCGAAATCGGATGAATCGGTCAGAATCGGAAGAATCGGCTCGGTAACTCGGTTTTTTTGGCAGAAGCCTCATTTTGTAGGCAAAAAACAGAAAAAATGATAAACATAAATAAAACTGCGATTTAAATGATTTATTAGCATGTTTGGGCTCTGATTCGCTTGTACTACTATGGCCTAGTGTGTTATGAATGAATTCGGTTCTCACCACGGGTCGTATGACTCGTTCCAAACTAAAAGTTCAAATTCAAATTATTGGTTTTTATTCTGTTATTTAACTATTTTAAAATTAATTCAAAATCAGAAAATTATTATAATTATTTGAATTTAGCTGTATGAATTTAAATTGATTAAAATTATTTTATTTAAATGTTATTCTTATTTGCTTATTTGTGAAAATTTTGTTGTGTGAATTTAAATTGATTGAAATTTTTACGTGATTAAGCAGTTTAAATTTTCACGGATTTCACAGTAAAATACAAGAGTAAAAAACAAAAAATGTAAAATGTAGAGGGGACATCTGTAAAACTTGGTTGACTCGGCCAGGAATCGATCAGGAATCGATCGGAATCGGTTGACTCGGCACTGTTCATCCAAGTCATTGGATAAAACTCGCACAGGCATAGGAATCGGGTAAAACTCGGCTCGGACCCGATCGATTCCGAGTTGACTCTGCCGTCTCGAATCGGAATCGGCCGAGTTTCAGAACCATGGTTAGTTGTATATTTATGTATTTTTTAGGGACTTATATGTTAATGAATCATTATGGAATAATCTAGAGTGTTATTCGTAAGTGTTGTAAGCTTTATATAAATTCAAGGGCTCTCTAATAACAGATAAGGATTTTTGACACAAAACAACTTGGTATCAGAGCCAGGTTAAAATATCTAGAGCCAGGTTAAAATATCTAGGGTTAGGTTAGCCACCACAACAAGGCTGCTGTAAATACTCAAAAAAAAAAGAAAAACTGGCGGCTAGGTCAGGTCGTGTCACCTAGAGCCAGCGTCGCTTGGCTAGGTTTCGCCGCTACACCGCAGCTGCTGGGTGCATCGCCCAGCCAGGCTCGGCCGCCAGGTGTCCTTCGTGTCTCCAGAAGGTCGACGGCCAGTCGTGTGAGGGGTTGTCTAGTGTCGCTAGGTTGAGTCACGCGAGGTGCTGCCTATATCTGTCGCCTGGCAGAGTCGTACAAGGAGGAGCCACTACTGAGCCGCCGCTAAGCCGTCGCTGTCCAGATCTGTCGTCCTTGTCAGATCTGACGCCAGCTGGTGAGTTTTGTCGTTGGAGGTTGTGCTACGAAGGAAAACTATTGAAGTCGAAGATCTGTAGCGAGTCAAGCAACAACAGACGCCGCTCATCTATCGGGTACACACACGCCACAAATCTGTAGTGGATTTGTCTAAGGTTTCTTTGTTTTGCAAGAAAAAGACGATGATCTAGAGCTTCTGTCTTTTGAGGGTGTAAGATCAGGTTTGGAAGAAAGAGAGAGAGTTGTTTGTCATTAAGATTCTTGTTGACTCAAACTTTCCTAAGTTTGTTTGATTTGCAAAACAAAATTGAATTTAATCATTTCTTGTGTATTAAGTTTAATTGTAGTGACTTAAATGCAAAAATCAAAGAAGAAAAGTTTGAAAAATTCAAGTGATAATTTGAGAACAAGTGTAGAGTTCATCAAGACCTTTTTAACGCTTCGAAAATGACCGAAATCGGAGCTACGGATCAAAAGTTATGACTATTTCAAGACTGAAGATTGAAATGAACAGCCAGAACGTTATATAACGTTTTAGCAAGTTATATAACGTTTCGGAAATTTTTTTTTCAGTTCTGTAACGTTTGAAATAGGCACAAAATTGGCAGAACATGTGCCTTAAAGTTGCCAGAATGTTATGTAACGTTTTAGAATGTTATATAACGTTTCGAAAAATATCTGCACAATATAACGGTCGAATTCTGACAACTCCAACGGTCCAATTCTAGGGCAAAACGTTATGTAACATTTTGGACAGTTATATAACGTTTTAATTGAATTTTAGCCAAGAATGCAAGTGTTTCAAGCTATATATAAAAGAGACCCTTCACCCCCCTTCTTCTCCAACTAATCCTACATTGCAAAACCCTTAGTTCCACCATTGTTGAGCTTAAAACACATAGCCAAACCTTAGCTCAAAGACTCAATCTCATTGATCCTAATTATTCTAAATTCTCAGAGAGATTGTGTTGAGTGTTTATTATCTCATCATCTATTCGATTGTATTTTTTGTTACTTTATTTTTCGTTGGCTCGGTTCTCCACCGGTGTGTGTAAGCGAGACCGAGTTCGACACCCCGTGTTAGGGTTGGTGCTCCACCAGTGTGTGTAAGAGAGCTCCAATTCCGAAGTTGTAAATTCACTTGTGTTGTCTAGTGAATCGGCTCGACCTTGTTACCGTGTCGGGGGGTCGGGAGTCCCGAAGACTAGGATCGTCAATATCCGAACTCCGTTAAAATCCTTGTGTCTCTTGGATTGCTTTGTTTGCATTTTCTAAACTCTTCTCTTTAATTTCATTATTAATTTTGTTTAGAAATTGCTTGTGCTTGAATTGTTAAAACTTCATTGCAATTGCCAATTAGACCTCGGTATTTCTAGAATTGCTTAAAATAAGCCCCCCGGTTCCAACAATTCTGTGTAAGAGATGTCGGGGGACGGAGATAATGCTAAGGGGTTGGAGCTTTTGGGAAAGATGGATCTGAAGTCCTAAAAGTCTTAGTCGGGCTCATACAGGGCGTGAGTGCCTCAACGAAGACCACTAACTCCGGCATTATTCCGATCCAACTCAAGCTAGATCTTCCTCCTATAGATCTGAAGTTTGACGGACCGGCTACGTATCTGAGCTGGTCATGTCGGATTGAAGTTGCTTTAATTGGGAAGAGACTTGTGGGATATCTGACGGGAGGCAAGACAAAGAGTGACAGTGCTCCGGCCGATGAGTGGAGGACTACACATGCGCAACTGTACAACTGGTTACTCAACATTATGGTTCCATCGATTGCCTCACGAGACTTGGATTGGAAATTCTCGTTTCGGCATTGCAAACAACCCCATGCAGCATGACAGAACTAAGCATGTGGAGATCGATCGGTTCTTCATCAAAGAAACGTTGAACATTGGACTATTACAGTTGGGACATGTAGCCACTAGGGAGCAAGTGGCCAATTGTCTCATCAATGAGCTTAATTCGCTAGACTTGGTTAGATTATGTGACAAGATGGGCTTAGTAGATATCGTTCGCCCATCTTGAAGGCGGAATGTTGGCGTTAGTCGTATGTTTACGTGTTTTTTAGGGAACTATATGTTAATGGGTCATTATGGAATAGTCTAGAGTGTTATTCGTAAGTGTCGTAAGCTCTATATAAGCACAAGAGCTCTCTAATAATAGATAAGAGTTTTTGACACAAAACAACTCATTAATATCTCCATTCAACAATATCTTTGTATTTATGATTCAAATTGAATAAGTGTTAATTGTTTACTGTGGTATATTAAATTGTGAAAAAATAAATAACGACTATGATACTCATCAAGTTAATTAGTCCAATAATTAACAAAAAATGAACAACTTATACTATAAGTTATTTAATTACAACAACAACAAAGCATCTTGTTCAAAACAAATTGAGTAGGTTAGAAATGAAGACCATGTTGGATTTCATTTCAATAAAATTGAATAAATTTTTACGTTGGCTCACAAATTCTATCACAATCCTCCTTCTTTTCGGATTTGGAATCGAATATGTAAAACATAAGTGAAGTTATAAGTTATTTAAAACAAGAAGAAACTTTCTAATGAGTTATCTTATTAATTAGACATGGTTGCCTCGTGTTTGGGATAACGGAACTGATGACAAAATATAGTTTTTGGAGCACGTTCTCGTGCTGTGTCTTAATCGTTCTGTGATGATCTCTTTCAATTTTTGACACGGCATGACACGACACAGTAAAGATAATGAAATACTAACAGTGTTGTGTCGTTCAGTGTCGTGCCAAGCCGTATTTGACACGAAACAACACAAATTTAGCTAGAACTCTACCTGTATGGGCGTATCCTCCGAGAAAATTTTCTCCTTAAATAAGAGAGTTTTGATCTAAACCATCGGATTAACTATCAACGTCTATAATCAATTAGATGGACATGATTTTTTGATACTATTAAAGTAAACTGTGATTTTTAATTTAACGGTCCAGATTCAACCCCTCCTCTACGAAAAGAAATTTATATGGGCAAAATATTTCATTTCGCAGGGACGAAGAGGAAAAAAATGGACTAATTTACACATCTTCCGGTTATACCCCTGACAAAATGAAAAATTAAAAGGTCAAACCAGAGTAATACTTGGACTTGGTCCAATTGATTTACGCGTCGTTTGAAAACAGATTTCCTAGTATAATATTTCAATCATCGTATATAATATAAGGCCTTATACTAGGAAATCTGTTTCCCCTTTTATTCTGTAATCATTTTCAGTGCTTTTTTTGGTTCAAGATTGCATCTTAGCTTACTAATACGCGTCCGTATCTACTGTTATTCTTGGAGACAACAGGACTGTTATACTTCGATTCGACCGCTAGATTTTCATGTTGATGAACGGACGGTTCAAATGGACTACACGGGACCCGATGTATTATATATATTAACCGTTATATAAAAAATAGACGGTCAGATTTGAGAAAAAACAAAGTCCTATTATTTTCCAGAATAACAGCCGATATGAATTCTACTAATACAATGTAATCTTACATTTATGACTCCATTTTGAAAACGCTATTTATGACTTCTTTTTTAAAACACAATAATACATGTGATCCAAACATGATTTAGTAAGTTGTGAGTAGTGTTGGTTAGTGCTATTTTGCTAATCCAACAAAATGGTAGGATCAGCAAATTAGCACATGTCATGGTTAGCAAAATTATTATTTTATTACATTGTAATCATCATCTTGATATTATTATTATTTTAATTGTTATTATTTTATTATTATTATTATTGTCATTGTTATTTTATTAGTATTATTATAATTGTCATTATTATTATTTCTTTTAATATTATTGTAATTATCATTATTTTATTATTATTATAATTGTCAATATTATTATTTTATTATTATTATTATTTTAATAGTCATTATTTTATTATTATTATTATTATTATTTTATTATTATTATTATTGTCATTATTATTTTATTAGTATTATTATAATTGTCATTATTATTATTTTTATTATTATTATTGTAATTATCATTATTTTATTATTATTACTATTATTATTATTATTATTTTAATTGTCATTATTATTTTATTAGTATTATTATAATTGTCATTGTCATTATTATTTTTATTTTTATTATTGTAATTATCATTATTTTATCATTATTATAATTGTCATTATTATTATTTTATTTTTATTATGATTATTTTAATTGTCATTATTATTTTATTAGTATTATTATAATTGTCATTATTATTATTTTTATTATTATTATTGTAATTATCATTATTTTATTATTAATATTATTTTATTATTATTGTTGTAATTATCATTATTTTATTATTTTATTATTATTGTTGTAATTATCATTATTTTATTATTATTATTGTAATTATCATTATTTTATTATTATTATCATTTGTTATTATTGTATTATTATATATTATAAATTGATATCAATATTTATTATTTTATTATTATTATTATCGTTAAAAAACTAAAATAATTTATTATTTTTTAACTCACTATCACTACTCCAAATGTGCAATCCAAACAACATTTTCACTAACCTAGATAGCACAAAATTAGCACTATTTTTGCACTAACCTAAATAGCAAAAAGTAACCACTATTTCAATCACTAATCTAGATAGCACTATTTTTACACTAACCATGACAGGATCCAAACGCACCCTACATGTTTACTAGAATGTAATCGGATCGCATATTTATTCAATTATTTAGATCTAAATTCGAATTTTAAAGATATTCAAATTTGAATATATTAGAATACAAATACAAATTCGAGTAGTTTTTTATAAGGTACGGTTTCGAATTTTGAATCGAATACGAATATGATTCGTATTCGATTCTGAATTTTGAGCTGAATACGGATATAGATTCCAATAATCATCCGAATCGAAAATTTTCGGATTTTCGAATATCCACGTCCAAGCAAGCCCCTTACTTTTATGTTTCTTTTTTATAGCTTATAAATATAAAAAAGCCAATGATATTTTATTTTTTTTACAGTTCTTATACTGAGGTAGCTGTGGCCACTATTTTGTGTGTGTGAATGTGATACCAGCTTCATTACGGATATGAATTATGTCATACTACTATACTAGTTTCATGACATCAGAAAGAGAAACCCATTCTATTTATATTTCTTTATGAAGTTCAATGAAACTCATATTAAAGAATCATTTCACTATTTTTGTGTAGAGTTTAAACTAATTTATTATTGAAATATAACATGTCAATGTTAATTTCACTTAATTATTCGAATTGCATTTCTATTCGCATTCATATTTGTTTAGTATTCGATCCGTATTCGTATTCAGAACTATTTGAAATTGTATGGGTATCTGAAAATGGATATGGATACGATTTGACTATTATTCGTCTGTATCGAACTGTTTGCACACCTGATTTACTTTGTGTAATGTCTTTTTTTAACCAGAAAATAAAATTTTGTGAAGCAGAATTTCAGTTTTGAAGTTTTCTTTTTTTACGAAAATATGTGTAGTACAGCAAATTCGAATATTATAGTTCGATGTCTTGTGACGATGAAACAATAAACTAATTACAGTTCTAAAAATATAGACGAAATGTGTTGAAGAAATGTTAATTAAAACTTAATAATTTTTTATAACAACTCCGACTACCGTTCGCATTCGAAGAGACTATAATTATTATTTTTTTAAATGAGTAAGATGTCGCGCTGTGCGGGATGTAATTTAGTTGAGGGTCGGTGTAGTCAAAGTCGTATCATGACTGGAGATTTTAGACCCGATTGATAACTCAAACAAGTTTCCTTTTCTTTTTATGGTCAATGAATAAGTGGAGGATGTTTAGTAGATACATATTTGATATCAATTTTATTATGCATTTTTATTTAAGTTGTCATGCACGTTACTTGAGTTATTATACATATTATATCGTAATAACTATTTCAGTACAGAAATTAACATATATAACTATTTCATTATAAAAAATAACATGCACGATAACTCAACTAAAATTACATAAATTGACAACATGTATAATTATTTCGTTACAAAAATAACATGCATAATAACTCAAATAATATGCACTATAAATCAACTAAAAATACATAATAAAATCGATATCAAATATGATATCTACGTATCAGCTCTCGGTTATACTTTCAGGAGGCATTTGTTATATTCTGATTTCTGAGACGTACGTGGACTTTGGACCTTTGAAGCAGCAAGGACATGATTGATTGATTAATTAATTAATTAATTAAATAATTAAATTAAGTTACTTTGTCTCCTACAAACAGTATTTTTGGCATGTTGCCGTTTAATTAAATGGTTCACAGGAAACAAATATATTATGAAACGGAAAATTTTTAATTTGATTCTCATGTTTAAAACGAATTCAAGTTTAATCACTAAATTTTTATGTGCACCATTTTAATTTTTGAATATTCCAAAAAAATTGGTGCAAATTAAAATTAGAAATCAATTTAATTCTTTTAACAAAATGCAAGAACTGCTTTAATTTTTTTTTAATTAAAAAAATCAACATTATGAATAAATGTAGTATATTGTTAGAACTGTTATATTTTATTCGGCTGCCGAAACTTTTATACAAAAAATATAATTTTGAATGAAATATGTAAGAAAATAAATAAATAAATTTGGAGTATCTAAGAACGCGTCAACTCAATTGTTCACATCCAAAGTTGATTATCTAGTGGATTTTTATTCGCTGCAGTTGGTGATGTTAGGTAGCTTACATTGATTTTACGAAATGTGAATTCTACAAAAATTATATTAAAAACTATAACACTTGCTATAGTTAACTACCGGACCTCTGAGCGAGCTTGCCAAGTGTGTGCTAAATTTGGTTGTCCGGATCGCGCCCCATATCGAATATGTATATGATACGGATATGTATTTAATACGGACATGTGTGTGATATGCACTCGATACTCTATGTGACTATTGTGTTATTTTAATATTGTTGACTAGTCAGATGTTGCAGGATATGACTATGATATGATTGGAATACAAAATAAAATACGGATGAGATAGGGAAGGATACAACTTGAATATTTTTCAATTCACAACCTTCAGTATTTTGATCATAAGTCATTCATCCGGACTTCGATGAGACGATGAATATGATTCAAAGTGCATTGAAAAGAAAAGAAAGAGCTTTACAATTTTGACTTATCATCTAGGACATTTTAGCTCTTGATCAATGGCGGATGTAGCATTCTTCAGGGGTAGGCACGTGCCTACCCCTGGATTAATATTGTGCCTACCCCTACTTCAGACTCGTTCAAGATTTTCTGGCTCAAACTAAGATCATTGATCATCTCTTTGCTCTCTTTGCAAATCGCTATTTTTGACAAACTTAACAACTCCGGATGGATCGTCCCTCTCTTCCTCCCCCCCCTTCTGACTCGAGTCGAAAATCACCGTCAGTTCGAAGCCTCGAACCCTAACCCTAAGCAGCTAAGCCCAAACTTGCGAGTCGTGATCGTGTGTGTCTCGTCGAACCTCCGTAGTTGGCGTATGGCGAGTCCCTCAAACTCTCCCACACTCGAATAATTCAATGCCAAAATAAATGCAAATTTCATAATTTTCACATTCAATGCAAATTTTCATTCTAAGCTTGTTTCAATTGTTAAATGTATCGTACCACTTGGATATATGCTTCAGACCTTCCGTTGTTACTACTATACATACTTAGATATACGATTCAATTGTTATTATAAAATATTAATGCTAAAGAGAAATGACAAACAAGCAAATTTCATCATTAAAAAGACTATCGATTGAAATATAATAAAAATAACAATACAATAAAAATCAAACCAATTTAAGTACTACATGTGAAGTGATCCTTGCTTAACTTCATAAATAGCAAAAGAATTTTTTCTACACAACTTTATCTATCTAACAAAAAAATGTCATTTTGAGTTTTATTTCAATATAATCATATTTGTTCTAGACTTTTAGTTCGGTTTACCTGAGGTTAATCAATTGATATTACTTTAATTCATTTATTGTTTGATTATTAGCTGATATTTTTATTTTGAACCTTGTCAATTGATGTTTTAGTATGTTGGTGTGAGAAATATGCTGAATTGAAAGAAGATACACAACACCTTGTTAAAAAATATTGGAGTATGTCGGCTCGATTTAACGTCAACGATTTGATTTAATTTTGTAGGTGTTATTATAGTATAGTTATATTTAATTTTTTAATATTTAAGGAAAATTAGTTCTATGACACTATAAAACTTGAAAATCGTCAAAATGCCATTCAGAAAAAAAATTATCAAAATATCACTATCGGCACCCGATCTCTATACAAAAAAGTGACTGATAGTGGCATTTTGACAAAAAAAATTCTGAATGGAATTTTGACAATTTTTAAGTTTTATAGTGACAAAAAAAACAAATACCCCCTAAATAGTGCCTACCCCTGATCATAATCCTATATCCGTCACTGCTCTTGATCCATGCAATAAAATGTACTAAAGTAGAGCAGTATCTTGAACTCTTACAAAACAAACTTAATTTAACCTTAATTACTTCTAAAAATACTAGCAGAATTAATCATATGTTTATATATAGAGAGATGCTATCGTGCTTCATGAAGTAGATGGACCTCGTGCTTCATGCTTTTAAAACCGTTGGATTGAAACTTTCTAGCCATTCATTTGGGTGCCTTCTTAATATTACGAATGTAATGGTACTATTCCCCTCCCTTGGGTATTTTTCCCCCTTTTTCGCCTATACTAAGTACACGTCTCCCAAACTTCAAGCTTTTCGGTATTAATTAACCCTTTTCCCTTCTCAACTTAATTAGAATTTTGACCGTTCCATCCCTGTTTTCCTAGAAATTATGAAAGAATTTAGAAAGCCATGAAGGATACTAACCAAAAATTAAGCTCTGATACCAGTAAATGGTGCCTTACGGATCGATCTTCAAACTTCGCAGGCCACTGAGGACGCGGAATAGTAAGAAGATAAGTGCGGAATAGTGAATTTGAAAGAAGAAATTTGAAAAGTTGGAATTTTATTGATACTCAAATAAGAGAAGTAAAACTTGCTGGTTCTCAGCTTGTTTTGCAACTCTGAATACAAGCCCTTATATAGGACTAGAGACTCGGATTTTGGAATCTCAATTATCACATCGGGTGCTCATTGGGCCCCATCGACATGTGAATAAAGGGATTTCCACAATACTTTGTCTCAAAAGATAACAAACGTGAGTGGGTGACTCAGCTAACCACTACACTCCACTCAAAATAAAGTAAAAAGGTGCTCATATAATTGAGCACTACACTCCAAGCAAATTTTTGGTGAACGGCTCTAATCCATCCACCTGCTAAAGCATTCACAAACACTTAGTAGTGGCTATCTTATCATGCCACCTGCATAAGAAAACAAAACAAAAGAAAGATCCTCACAATTAAGTGATCCAGACCTAAAAAGTCAGTAGTTACCCATAGGACCCTGCCAGACTGAACCTTAAGATTTATTTATCAAAATTCAGCAGTTTTCATGAACTTCTGCTAAACTTTGGGACTCACCACAGCTTCCTTAATTTACATTTTTACAATATTATTAAGAAAAGCTTTAAAATCTTTTTCCATTCTTTCGAGCATTTCAAGCTGTTTCTTTAGTATCCAATAATTATCAGTTAGGATACAGTCACTGCGTTGGTAAGGCTTACAGTACTTCTCCTCCCTGTTAATTATGGAAATCAATTGCTGAATGTCCACCAAGGTGTGTCGCATGTGCATTTCCTTGGTGTCGGACAATCTTTGTGCGTTCTCACGCCATTCTTTGAGGCTTTGGTTTGGTTTGTTAATGTAGGCCTCGAACTGTTGTGCATGTAGTTGATCTGCATTGATAAGGGGAACAGGTTTTCGATTTTCTTTTGAAGGGATTGGGTTAATTCTTTCGGGACTGGCACATTGTTTTCCTCTTTGTTGCGCATTTCGTCTAGTACTGGACCCAATTTCTCGATCATCAGCCCTTGCTGGTCTGTGAGACATTGTGTGTTAAGGGCAGCAGTTGTAAGTCTCGATAGAGTATCTGCTAACGAGTTGAGTCTTCCTTCAATGTGCTCAAAGTTCACCTGCACTCCTGTACCTGTTACAAAATCAACAAACTTAACCCATCGAACGCGCGAGGGTTTATTGTTAGATGACTTGTTATAAAAACTTATTATCGCCTGACAATCTGTTCTTAATGTGATTTCCGGCTTGTCCAAATAATGGATTTTCATGGCCGATAACGTTTCCATACAAGCGTGAATTTCTGCATCAATTGTTGACTTTATAACATCAAACTTGCCACTGGCATATGCACAGACTTTCTCGGTTGATCTGGGGTCATTCTTTCTCGGTTTCCATTTGCAAACTCCACCCCATCCTTCCATGCAACCGTCTGTTTCTAGTATAATGTATGCGTCCTCTGGCGGAAAACTCAGATCTGGCAAATTCTGGACCAGTTCCTGAATTTGTTTTATTAAATTTATATCTGAGGCTTTCAATCTTTTATCTCCATGTGGGCTAACTTTGGAGTAAAGAGGACCAAGCAAAATTCCCAATTTCGGGATGTAGGATCTAGCATAATTCAAAATTCCAAGCCATGATCTTAGACCCTTTTTCTCTTTGAGTTGTTCTATATCAAAGTTGGCTATCTTTTTAATGATGTGTGGTTGGAGCTTAATTTTTCCTCTATAAATATGTGCTCCTAAAAAGTCAATCTCAGGTACAGCGATTTTCATCTTAGTTGGTGATAGTACTAAACCGTGTTTTTCACAAATAGCTAACATCACCTCTAAATGCTGTGCATGTTTCTCCTCGTTTTACGAGAATACTAGAATATCGTCAATGTACACTGCAATGAATGCCTCTGTTCCTCTAAAACAATTATCCATTTTTCTTTGAAATATTGCGGGGGCATTCTTCAAGCCAAACGGCATAACCAACCATTCATATAACCCTCCTGGGACGATAAAAGCCGTCCAAGGGATAGATTCAGGACTCATGGCTACTTGGTGAAAGTCACTTTTAAGATCAAATTTGGAAAATATTCTGCTGTTACTGATCTTTTTAAGGATTGTGTTTATACCGGGCAGACTGTATTGATCCTTGTGTGTATTGTCATTTAAAGTTCGGTAATTAAGGACCATCCTCTCCTTTCCTTTTATTTCCTTACCAGTTTTTGGATCAATAGATGTACCAGAATTTACAATAAAGGCCATTGTCCTATGCTTGCTGGTACTTGGCCTGATAACACTAATTTCTAGTAACGCTTTTATATGTCTATCGAATTGTTCTTTCATGAGAGGCGTTACGTGTTTCAATGGTTTATCCTCTATGGTCAAATCTGGATTTATGATATCAAGCTTACACACGACCTTGTTCTTTTGCCAATGCATTAGAGGATCATTACCAATGAATCCTTGATTTTTAAATCTAGTTAAGAGGTTGCCAAATCTCTTTTCAAACTTTGGATTTGTAATTAGCGACTGATGGTATAGAGCATCTTGAATCGTGATATACTCTATTTCATCTAATCCTAATTCTTCAATTGCAACAGAATGGGCTACTGTTTCAGTAGATGTTTGAACAACAGTAACATTCTTATAGAACGTTATCGTGTTTCCTTCAATTCTTAGTCCACCTTGCATTGATCTAATGAAATTGCACCCAATTAACATTTGTATACCGTCTTGCATACCCATGGGGAAACTATAAGTAAAGGGTATTCTGAATTTATTCTCACCAATTGTCATCTGGCCACCCTTTAGTTTCTTATTTGCTATCTGGGTTGAGTTAACTCATATTATTTGTACCGGATATGGACTGGGTTCCAGGGCTTCTTCTGGTACTGCTAGTTGATCAACTGAACAGTTTGTTGCACCAGTATCTAAAATTGCCCTTATTTCAAAAGGTTTTATATTAGGGATTTCGAATGTGATCATTAAGTTGTAAAGACGGTTAAAGATTCTCTTTTTCTCTGGTTGTGGTTCAGAGGTTCCTGCTTTATAGGAAGATTCATCAATTTCAAATAAAACATTCACTCCTTCATCTCTTATTTCGTCTTCTTCTCCTATCTCATCTTCCTCTTTTGTTGAGAGATTATTAAAATCATTAGTTAAGTCTCTGATTAGATTTTTCTCTCTTTCCTCTTGTAATGTCTGTTTTAATTTTTCAATTTCGCCCTCAAGATACACAATATAATTAGTCAATTCCTTTATTAATGCATCTTTATTATTGTAAGGTCTTGGCTGTAAGAAAGTTTTTGGTTTGACTTGTTTTCCAAAATAGAATGGGGCGCATAATGAACAGACTGAGAGATTACATTCTATACACCATATACCGTATTCCGGTTTTATTGTTAATTTACAGAAGCTACAACTCCTTTGAACTTCTGTTTCTTCAAAATTATGCTCACAAGATTCTTGTTTTTCGGGTAATTCGACTTTGCTTCTCCAGCCGAAGTCTGTTATTTGTAGCATCAGGTTTGATTCCATAGGTAATTCCTCTAAACAAGTTCGTACCTGATATTCTGTGTTACCTGCTTCTCCTTCTGACAGACTGCAGATTGCATCACTGTCCGGTTCGTTTAGATCTACTGAGACAACATCGAGATCATCTGGTAAATCCAGATCGTTCATTACTGCGGCTCTTACTATGTTGCCTTTCTTATTCCTGCATTCTCTAGCAAAGTGTCATTCTTCTCCACAGATAAAACACTTGCATTTACGTACCCTTTCTGCGTGCTTTCTTTTAAATACCCTCACATGTGAATCATGAGGTTTTCCTTTGTAATTTCTAGCCTTTCTTAACCCATATTTCTTTCTATTATTTTGGTAATATCCTGGGATGGGTATTTTGTTACATATCGTTAAGTCCTTCAGGCTTCTTTGTAACGCAGCCTTTTTGCACATCTCGGCTAGGTACTGATACGAGAAATGGATTCTGGGGATTACCCCAACTGTATTTCCTGGGAATTTCTTTTGAAAAGCTTGTTCAAGTTCTTTCCCAATTAGCGGTGGCATTTTTCTAAAGAATTTTTCAGATAGTTCGGGGGATATATATATTCTTCCTGATTTTGCCGCTAATATTTTAAAATCATTCATGTAAAAGAATAGATCTTTCACATGTTCACAGGATAGCCTTTCTAAATCCTGATACGCTCTGTCCTGTTCATTAGTAGTTCCCTGATATGGATCTTTCAGAATTAATACTCTTCTGATCTGAGATATTACGTTTTGCGTATCATCTGCCACTGCTTCTAAGGCTAAGTATTCAGCCTCAAAGGCCATTCTCCATTGGATCCAGATCTTCTTTTCTACTTCGCCTAATAAGTTTTCGATGAATTGTATTTTAGCTTTATTATTATCAAAGTTTCTTTCACTTATTAGGTTTAACGTTATTGATTCCCATCTTGAAATAACATCATTGTATAAGCCAATATCTTCTGGCAAGACTAACATTGCACCTTGCTTTTGCATGGCAGTTGGTAAGTTCCACTGTTCATTTTGGTGTGATCCGACTCCTCCGGGTAGACTTCTTGGTCTTTGCATGAATCTACTTCCTGATGATTCATCATCATTTCTTAATCTACCTGTTGGGTAATTTATTCTTCCCATCGTTGGCTCGGGGGGTAGATTATAATTTGATGTTATCGATGAAGATAAAACTGTGTTTTGGACAACAGGTTTTTCAAGAAATTGTTTCAGTATAGGATAATCAAATTCTAATTCTTGTCCCAAAACGTATACAGTTTCGGTTTCAAAAGAAGACTTGTTCTTATCTCCACCACCTTCCGCGAAAGGATTTATGAAATCCTCTTCGTTTTCTTCATCACTTTGGTCCCATATAGGACCATCTTGTTTCATTTCTACTTCAGCCAAACTGGCGGTTAGCTGAATAGCTCCCCAGTACGTGTCATCGTCTTCTTCATCTTCTAATTCATCATCGGACACGTTTACAAACAGTACTAAGGCTGTTTCTTCCTCTGACAGTTGTTCTTCATCGTTAGTTCCAACTGTTGGTCCCTGAGATGGTTGTGTAGCCGCATAATTTTTGAATTTTAATGAAATTGTTCTGTTTGATCTCGTGCGAATCATAGCGTCTTGTGGATGTTGCACCTCTGCTACATGCGGTGGTCTAATAATCCATCTTGATCCCCTTAATCCTTCTGTGGTATGTGATTGTCCAGAGATCGCTTGGACACCTCTACTGGTTAGGTAATCCGAAACTCTTTGTACATTATATCTAAAGCTGGTATAACTCGTATTAGACAGTCTTCCTATTAATGATCTTGTTAATAATAGGTTACTCTCTCCAGCTTGCCAGTTTTCATACCCATGTGTTTGAACTACCAACTGTATATGGTTAAAAAATCAGCTATACTAAGCATCATATTTGGTGCTAGGTATGCTAGTTGGGTTCCGGTAGTTAAATCCATCTCCATTGTTCCAATTATGGATCTATCG
>CAXKVX010002089.1:0-16628 GCA_964058865.1 Eleocharis quinqueflora | reverse complement strand
TGTTGATATATTGCAAGTATATAAAAAGATGTAAAGTAGTCAATTTGTCATGTTACCTGCTAATATTTAAGGAATAAATTAAAGTTTGCTTCCTCAGTTGCTACAAAAAATTATCTTTAAATGATAATATGGTTCAATCTAAAACATATTATTTGTTAGATTGAGAATATGGTGCTTGTGATCCTATATTTCGAATTTCAAAATGCAAATGGTTGATCCAAATCGTTGAATATGTTATTCATACTAAAATCTACTTAGGAACAAAAAAATTTATTTTTTAAATTTTTTTACTATTTTATCGGAAGGATTAAATACATTGATCTAACGATTACAGATCTCTCCAATTTAATACATTTTTCGTCCATCCTATAAAATAGTAAAAAGAATTTAAAAATGGAAAATTTTGGTCCCTAAATAGATTTTAGTATGAAAAACATTTTCAACATTTCAGATCAGTCGTTTACATTTTGAAATTTTTGATAATGTGATGAAAGCAGGGGCGGATCCAGAATTTCCGTCAGAGGGAGCAAGATTTATAATTTTTTTCAAAGAGCAAAATGATGCATATTTTTAAATATACATAATTATTTTGCAAAAAAAATGACAAATCGTATTAATATTGTACATAGTCTCACTCTAATAAATAATATGTCTTGTTACCTCAATTGCATTCGTATTAATATTATACTTGCAGCGAGTCAACGACAACCCATTAGATCACTGCGTAATTCGTGAATTATTCATCATTTACAGTAAAATTCGGAATTAATATTTAGAGCATTTTCATTCCATTTTACTTTGATAGTTTGATGTTACACTTGCACTTATAATTGCAGAAATGCAGAACACTATCTAATATAATAAATTATCTAAATTACATTGTCTATCCAAATGTATGTGGGTTTGTAGCTATGCAATTACATTGTCTATTTTAATATATAACATCTTTGCAATTGCATATTGAAATGTTTGTTTGGAACTCTGGAAAATCACGTAAGAGAGCTAAAAAGTGCAAGATGACGAATTTATAAATGTAATAACATGTACAGATTTGATACTGTTGACATAACAAAATTTGTTTGCCGAGAATCTATGTAGATGATATTATTATAATGCATGTTTAACCCATCACAATTTATGTGCCTTGTATGTTTCTAAGCCTGTAAACCTATGATAAATGAAATTAAAATGAAATGATTTGCTTCGCTTCTGTCTCGTATCTTTTCTTGCTCTTTTTTATTTTGTTCTATTTTGAGTTCTTTATGTAGATCTGTCTTTTACATAGGTTCTGATCTTTGTGATGATAAGGTTCTTATTCTATCATCTTGAGTCGATTTTAGTCTTGAATAAGTTTCTCTTGTATCTGTCTCGTATAAATCATCATGTTGAATTTAATAATTATACAGGTCATATGGAACGGCATATGAAACGATAAATTTTATAGACATAATGTGTTATACAATTATATATTAATTATATGTCATTAATATCCATAATCAAGTGATCAATAAAATATATTAATTAATATGATATAAAGTATTATAGAAATCGACTCTTTAATGTGCATAAATTAAAGTTTGATAATTAATAATTTATTGATTGACTGAATTGTAAATTGCCATTCAGCCTTTCTACAAGGTTGTTGGTCCGCAAAGGGATAAGTCCCTGCTTCTCTCTCTCTCTCATCATCACAACAGAAAATTACTCTAAGAAAATAGAGAAAAGAAAAGAAGAGAAAAGAGAGATCATTGTACATCATCTACATCGGGTTCTACAAGATGTTGTCGCGTGAAGGACTAAGGAAACCGGCAATAGGGACTTATTCTCTTGGAAGATCTTGCAGCCACATCACAAGTGGAGAAGAGCGCACAAGAGGAAAAATAAGAGAAGGATTAACCACTGTCCGGATCAAGAAAAGAGAAGATTTCGAGAAATTTCAAGCATGGAACAAGTATGACTTCCGCATATGATTCTGGTTCTCTCAAGTGGTCCTAGGATAATAATTTTAGTATTATTAATTGATATCAGAGCCTACTTGATGAGAACCATAAATTTTTGTTCCATGAAAGATATGGAAATTCACAGAAAATTGAAAATTCGTTTTTTCGTTATTTTCAGATTTCAAAATTCTGGTAAATCATGAATTCGTGAAATTATTTTCAAAATATATGTTCATATTATTACATTTTATTAAAGGTCTCGAATTTTCGGAATTGATGAATTTTTCAGAATTTTTGGAATATATTTAATAGTGATATTAAAGTTTTAAGATGATTAATGCAGAAAATCTGATTCAATAAATTTCAACTTTTTATGATATATCTTGATAGTTTTCAAGTATTTTCTTGAATTTTTTCAGAGAACCAAGTTATTTATTATATTCTATGATTTTACTGAATTTTTGGTGATTTTACAAAAAAAAATCGAATTTTTAAAGGGCTTTTTACAAAGTGTAGTTTAATCTGGAAAAATACTGGTAAATGACTGATTTCACATTAAAATACGAATATAAATTTATTTTTATGAAAAATAAATTTTGTAAAAATTCTATAAAGTTTATAAATAAGTTTATTAAACTTTTTAATGCACTAATCCATGATTTATTCATTAATTAGGCCAGTAATTTCACCATTAAAAATAGGAAATGCAATAAAGAGTATTTTTATTGCATTAAAAGTATGGTTGAAGTATAGAATTTCAAAAGGAATTTTTACTAAAAGGTCAGTAGATTAAGTTTAAAAGTATGGTCTTGGTATTAGTGTTACTGGTCAAAATTATCAACAAAATACCCAAACATCTTGATCTGTGCACTTAAAATTCAGCAAAACACATGATATCGTTATAACGGTATACATACCGTTATAACGCTAAGCCTTATGATCTGATCATTTTTTCTAATTGGAAGGTTAATTTAAGATTTTTTAAGGAATAATTTTGAATCATAATAGAAGTGTTAAAGTATATATATCTTAGTAAATAAATAATTATGATATCATCTCACCAAGTGAGCTCTCATATAGAAAAGATCAATTGGAGATTGTTTTTGGTCTTGTTGATCTAGACATTGCGTTACTGGTAGATAAACCAGCGAAACTGACTCGAGAGAGTAATGATGATGAAAAATGTGATATGTCATATTAAAAAAAATTTAAATAATAAATCTCATGTTAATAGTTTTTAAGTAAAATTTCTGTGAATCCAAAAAAACTTTTAATGCATTAAATATCCTATATGCATAAAAAATGAAGAGTTGTAAAGCAAATTCGAATTTTCCCTTAAATAATATAAATAAATAAATAAAAGGTTGTTCTTCCTTTAATGAAATCTCATATAAAACTAAATAATTTTTCCTTTATACTATTTTCTTTTATTGTAATAAAGAGTAAAATAATGTTACTTGCAATTCTCTTTTTTGTAAATAAAAATAAAAATCTTCTATATACATGTAGGGATATGCAAATAAAAACTTAAAAGTGCAAAATAAATCTGAAAAATGCATACAAATTCAAAAGTTGCATTTCATTGCATCAAAATTCATATTTCTTTTATCATGAAAAGAAAATAATATTCATTAAGTGCACATACGCACGAGAAGTCAGATCCTACATCATCCAGATACAACCATTGCATCACCAACTTACACAGATATACATGGGTCCGAATATGCTGCTCGTAAATCCCTGCTTGCTTCCCTGCTTGTCTTCGATCCGACCGCTCGATCGCCACGGACGGCTGAGATTTGATTCAGAGGGCAGATGCTTTGACCGTTAGATGAGTTTTGAACGATCCAGATTGAAACAAGCAGAAAAGCAAGCAGAGATTTACGAGCAGGAGATGCGGTTCCGATATACATGGGTGAACACCCGCATGAAGTGATGAACTGCTGCTGCAGCATCATCACATGGGCTGAGCGTGACTGGAATTAGTGACGAACTTTGTATTTTGACGTGAGAGATGCAGGAGGGTCTTCTATGACAAATCCCAAGACATACCCACAACGGTTCGCGAAGTAACCTCTGATGTTCACAATTGGTTCTCTAAAGACACGCGACAAATTAAATCAACATTCAGCACATGAATAGAAGGAAAGGGGGCCTCATACCGAAGGCAGAAGTTTTCTTTTTTTCAATTTTTTGTCATATGAAATTTTTTTCCTAGAGTCTCCTTTATACTGCTTTTCTCATCACCTCTTGTAAATAATTATGTAATAAACATCAATCAAAAGAACTGCTCTTAGTATAGTGGCAAAAGAGCAACAGACTTCAAATGGAGATTTCGAATTCGAAATCCAGTAAAAATCAAAGATCATTAAAAGACTCTAAATCATTTTGAATAATATTCGAGACAAACACCACTGATTTATTTCTAAAAAAATAAACATCAATCAATAGACATTAGAGTAAAAAGTTTAATTGACAGCACTACCGAGGAATCAGCAGGCCCACTCGCCAATTTGCTGTTGAACCAATGAAGATATTATTAATTGTACATAACAAACCACTGTTTAGATTTACGCAACGAATATTATTAATTATTGTCAACAAAAGTTCCAAAAATCACTCAACTTTCCTCCTTAATATCGTTGCAAAATGTTGTCCTGCAAAGAAAAAGAAAACCTCTGTAGTGAAACTGAGCAAAATGTTAATATAGTTTATAAAATTAATGAAGAATTTAAATTTCTAAATACCCCTCGAAATTATATCTTGTAATTTATTTAGTTACACCAAAATCTGCATATATATATTATGAAGCAAGGACTAAAATTATGTCCCTTTTAGCAAGTTTTCAATTGAAAAATCACTAAGTTTTTCATACATTATTATTTCATGCAAACTAGATAGGATAACTTTATTACTATTTCAATCATGTTAAAAAAAATTATTAAAAATGTTTGCCCGTATGTTTTTGTCGCCGGAATAAGCTGAATGTTTGATATACTTTAGGACCATAACAATATTTTTTTATCTAAATTGAACAAAAATTCAAAAAAGTTATAAATGGTTTCTAGAACAAATGATTCAACATTTTTCTTATACAATTTTTTTTATCAATAATCTAGTAAAAATATATAGTAATAAAATGTTCTGTCATCTCCTGAAGTTTTTAGTTGTGACAGTAAGATTCAATGTTAACCAGTTTTTCACTCATATTCCGAAAAAAATTATAGATACATCAATTAAAAACACATAAATGTCAACAGTCAAGTTCAACCATAGTGTATTAAAATATGGAAATAGATGCAAAATGATCAGCTTGATCACAGTTGACATTTATGTATTTTCAGTTAATTGACAAATATATAATAATTGAAATATAAAAGAACAAATTAGTGGAGAGAAAAAGGGTGGAGGCGTAAAATATGAAGGATCCAATACTAAGAACTATTTTACGCCTCCACCCTTTTGTTACACAGGCGTAAAATATACATTTTTTTTAATATTCTTGCCTGATATTCACAAATATCCCCTTAGATTATTTGTGAGATGAAAGTCTTTGTCACTCGAATACTCTCATTTTGTTTTCACTAAATTTCAAACCACATCTATCTTTTTTGAAAAAGGGTACGCTTTGCATTCTTCGTTTTATATTAAAAAGTAAAAGGTTTAATTATTGTCTGTACGAGAGTGGTAAGGAAAAAAGAAAAGAAGAAAGAAAGAGAAGAAGAAAGAAGCAAATGTGTAAGTTTTAGGGGTGTAACCGAGCCGAGCTCGAGCAAGCTGGGGCGAGTTTGAACTCGGCTCATTTATTAACGAGCTGGTTCGGCTTGTTATTATAAGTGGTCACGAGCTGGCTCAGCTCGTTATTATAAGTGGTCACGAGCTGAAACTCTCAACTCGAGCTCGGCTCGTTAAGGCTCGAGTTGGCTCGTTTGTAGCTTGTTTGTAAGGAAAAAATGACAAAATAATTAAAAAACATAATAAAATTATAAAATCGTGAAAATTCTCTATGGTAAAGATCTATTTAGAGATGGTGGTAACCGATTCGACGATCCAGATAAACTCGTTAAGGTCTCGATACTTACACGAGCCAAGCTTGTCACAGCTCAAGATCGGCTCGGCTTGTTAACACTCGAGCTGTTAACGAACGAGTTGTTAGCGAGCCGAACATGAGCCGAACACAAGCGAGTCACGAGTATTTTGTGCACCCTTATGTGTAACAAAAGCCTATCAAGTATAAGCCATTGTGTAGTTTTTCATCCACATGGCCTATTCGTTTCTTATATGCATTCTTTTTATATTGTTCAGATGATTAGTTGAATCAATGTGTCACCCGCCGCATTGTCGTTCGCGGTGATCCTGGTTCTGTTGCGTAGCCAAAAGTCTGAACCATGTCTTGATGATGGTGGATCGTCCTTGTGATAAGCTCGTTCCATAGTTTGAATGCAAAGAGACATTTGAGAAAAAAATGAGTAGTCTCTGTTGTTCTCATGTTGCATAGGGAGCATATGGTATCGTCTTTACTCTCAAATATTATTCAAAGTGATCTAGAGTTTTTCAGTGATCTTTGACTTTTACTGAATTTCGAACCCGAAACCTCCACTTGAAGCTCGTTGTTCTTTTGCCACTAGGCTAAAAGCAGTTCTCTCTTTTGAAGATTATGTTTCGTTGGTAATTTATTCTTGAGAAAAGGCCAAGCAAAAAAGTTTACTTTGTGTGAAGCCTTAGAATGCCAAATGATTGATGCGGTGTCCTCCGGATCGGATGCCAGGATCAATTAGTATTCCTAACCACATCTATCACTTGAAGAATATTGCTATTAGCCATTAATTAGACTAAGATCGAGCTAGTTCTCCACTAATTTGAACTATTATTTGTGTTTCAATTTATGCATGCTTTTGGTGTGTGTGTATGTGCACACACTCGCTTTATTACTATTATTTTCTTAAATGAAAACAGTTATTCTAGATTTAATCACATTGGCACAAACTTAATGTTAGAATTATGAAAAATTAAAATTCAAAATTAAATTTTCAATTCGTTAATGATTTGTATTCTTTAATTGATTAAGTGATTAAGTGATTTGTAACGGTAAAACATTAATTTCAAATTAATTTGTACATTACACATTTATTCCTCTCGATTATTTTGAAGAGTAACGTTTAATAATTAATGACATCTTAAATATACATGTTGTAACGTTTTCAAATAATCATGTATGAGTTAATGTTTTTATTTATTTGTCTGTTGACCTCTATACCGCATATCCTATAAATAGAGAGTGATATCCAGCAAAATGATATACAACAAAAATGTAATTCATTATTTTTACTTCTTATTCGTTGATCCAATTAACTTCTATTAGCCCCTCAATTTCACGGTTTTCATTTCATACATCAATACTATATTATATTATTTTACAAAACATATTGTTGTTGAGCATTGAGAAGATTTCATCAGTCACTTTCGTGAACGTGCCTCAACGAATGACAAACTCGGATTATCTTGAAAACAATTCCATTGTCTTGCACGGCATAATACGCTTTTGGACATTGAGTTATCACGATCCGGGTAATTCAATTTCAATTTTATATTTAATTTATGTCATTACTATTCAAATTTTATGATTTTTGTTCCAACACTTATACCAAGTCTTTCATATTAAAAGCCCTGCTTTTGAAATATTTATGTTGTCTTGAAGTTGGAAATTAAAGATACACTCTTGATTAAAAAAAAAAAATCAAATGAATATCTGCTGTACCTCCTTTTATTTCCTCAAATTAATAGAAGGTTGAGTACATTTTTTTCTGGATCTGTGTGGAAATTTATTTGTGAATAGTTAACCGAAAGAAAAAAATAATATTATATGAGTGCATTAGCATTTTATTTTCACATGTTTTAGTGCTATCATTCATCCCTAGAGTGGTGTAAAAAACTCATAAATTATTAAAAAAAAAACACACAAATGGGAATAGAAACAAAATATAATTAGTTAGGTACAACGGCAACATTCATTCCGTAATTAATGTGAACAAAGCAATTAAACCCCAATAATTAATTAGTACAACATTTTCGAATGTTTGCAAAATAACGTGCTGAATATTGACATTTGACAAATATTCAGTGTTATCGATCTGTATCTCACCTAACAAAGCCTCACCTAGGGCTGTCAATGCCATGGCTAGGATAGAGTTGGGTACGGTTGAGGTATTTTCGTATTCTTATTCGTTTGATATTACCCTTACTTATATTCTAATTTTATTCGTTAAAATTTGACTTATTTTTATCTTACTTACCCGTTAAAATTATTAGATAACGTACGGATAACAGGGAATGCAGATAATATTAATATATAATGTTTTGTAGTCTTATAAATAAATATTTTACACAAATATACCTAAAATCAATATTTTTCATAAATACAAATACAACATGAAGACAAAGCATATACATTAATGAGAAAAAAATAATATATAACATGAAAAATTAGAGTATGATTATAATTATACGATCATTTTTTAAGGATGGTAATATTAAACAAATAATTAATTGGATGAAACTAATTTTAATAGAATCCAATAGACAAACCTTAATTTTTCGTTGAAAATTAAGGGTTTATTGAAAGGAGGGCGATTAGCTAGATGGTCTCATTGAAAACTCAAATTACTAATTGATTAGTTATTTAACAGATTTTGAAATAAAACATATATATTTATTTAAATTTATATATATTATTTTATAGTTATCCTATAAGGATAACAGGTACGACATAGTCTTTATCCGTATCTTTATCTTTTTAGCTAACGAAAAAATCTTACCCATATTCATATCAGATAAGCTAACGAAATTTTTTTATCCATACTCGTCTTATCAAATACGATAAGAATCAGATAAAATGATAAAAAAGTTTCATTGACAGACCTAGCCTCACCTCTCAGATGCTTCCTTGCAGGGTCTGTATCTGCTATTATGAGAAAAAAGAGGATCCTCTTTTTCATATATGTACCAACCAATTAGAAATGAATGGTTTGATCGACACTGTCAACATGTAGGGGTTTCTTTAAAAAATAGATATGATCTGTTTTGTTTGAATCCAACGGTTCAGATATGAAAAAACCCTATTTTTATCTTTTGGGAAGTAGGTGATTGATGCATGAAAGGCATAATGACACTGCGCGTTGAAATGCAACCAATCAATTTTTGTCCCTCGTATCTCTATACAAGTTACAGTATTACTGGGTCCCTTGATAGAGCAGGATTATCTGCATGCAGTATAATTACAAGAGCAATTATATTTGATAAATCTGCTCAAGGTCGAAAAAGGATTAAATTTGCAAGGGTGACACACACCTATCTTGAAACTGATCTGATATTGCAAGACAAAAGACTTAACACGACTAAAATAGTTTACTCGATCGTGGTATTGTATAGTACAACATCATCTGTGTAATTCGATGGTCATAGTGTAGATGCCAAATACCTCCTATGATTATAGAAGTTAAAATGATTTTAATTCTATTTACCAACATAACACAGATCCTATTGGGTCATACCGTATAGGAACTAATCAGAGAATCTTGTTGATTAATTATAAATTGATTATAATTAATATTAAGATGGTTATAATTAATTATACGTGATATAATTAAATTATAAATGTCATATAAGATGACATGCAGAAACAACGGTTGATTTATAAGCGTATTCGATGCGTTGTATAAAACCGTACCGAAACCAAATCGATACCGACCCTGAGAAATATAATTGTTTAGAACAATTATATATATTTATATATATATATAATTTAGATTTTAAATATTAATTATGGTTTTGAATTTGGGATGACAACCGTTATCAAATTAGAACCTTAATTAAAAATTAAAAATCATGTCGGCATGGAAAACAAAATATCAAGGAAATGTTTGATATTTTTTTGTGTGTGCCGACTTCAATAATGACATATTTGTAAATATGCCGAAAATTAAGGGTATTTCGGTAATCGGCCAACCTGCTTAATGTTTCCTATAAATAGAGGGGCAGGGGAAAAGAGAAAAACAATTCATTCGAATCGTATCTGATCAGTCTGATTGAACCGATAAATATATTTTTCTATATATCTTGGTTACGGTTGTTTATGAAACTCGAAAAATATATATTTGTGAAAGTTGCGGTATTTCTATTTGAATAACTACGAGTCGTAAATATATTTATTTTGTCCTTTTTCTCGATGAATAGTGTTTTTGCAGAATTTCGTGGTTTACGGTATTCTGGCAAAAGAAATAAACCGATCTCTGGTCAGTCCTGGTGGATAACCGATAGAGGTATCAGACGTCTGATACTCCGAAGCGAGACGTTTCTCGTATTCGGTCTTCTCGGTCTGCTGCAATCCAATTGGAATTTGGATCAAGGTATAATATGTTATATTGATCTATTTAATTTGTAAGTAGATTAAAGTTTTAGAAATCAATTATGAAGTAGATCTGTAAAAAGATTAAATCGGGTTTTGATGCCAAAGATAAACTGGAGGTGGGCACCCTTGGTTGTTTATCTGACATACCTCGTTTAATCCTTGGCTTAAGTTAGAAGTAAAATTTTTGTTTTACGATCTTTTTGCAGCTTAAACTAATTAAGGGGTTTGAACCGTCATGGCCCAACAATGGTATCAGAGCACCAGGCTCTCCGACTAATTGATTTTCTAAAAGTTATAACTTATGCAAATAAGGTGCATATACCGCATACCGATTTAATTCTTAGATTTGCAGTTTAAGTCCAAAATCCATGAGAAATGAGGTTTCCTTGGTTCGATTTTACCGACTGAGAAAGTTAAATTAGATTTAAGCTTTCGTTTTAAAACACTTTCAATTGCGTTTGAGTATATTTAAGAATGTGATGAAGCAATAAAGTACCTAAAGTAAGAGTTGTTAATCTCCACCCGTAAGAGATAAAGATTAAGTCATGAGAGGTGTCTAAAGACTTTTTCGACTAACCTCTTTTACGTGTCCTGATCAGCAGGCCCAAATAGGAACTTTGTCACGTTACCAAATTACTCAAATGTTTTTGAAATGGCAAAATGTAACTCTTTCGTCTTTCGAAAACTTTTGGATAAGTAAAGTTAATCGAAGAATGTGATAAAACAATAAAGTACCTAAAGTAAGAGTTGTTGAGCGTATGATGAGAAAGAAGGTTCTGTCTAGAAAAGATTAGATTTAAAGTGGTCCTCGGTGACCCTGATCTTTCCTGAGAACCCTTTTCCATAATACGACATCAAGCCTAAACGAGAACTTTGTCACATTACCAAATTGCTTTATGGACCGAAAAGAATATTTGTTTGCAAAAACCATATAAATTGTTTTTGTGCTTTTAATGATATAAATGAGAACTGAACATTGCTGCAAAATAAAGAATTAGAAACGAATAAATGATATACCTGATCAGGTCCCGTATATATGTAAATTTAGATTTACTAATTTGATATGAAATGTATAAATTAGATTTATCACTTTCAAGGAAACGTGAAAGAACGTGATGTCAAAGATAAATTTGTGAAGGAACTCACAGCAATATTTCTGGCAGACGACTTTCACGTATCCGTAAGAATGTCTTACAGTTAGTTTAAAGAACTGACTGCTTAACAAACATAAACTTGTGAAAGAGGTTCTGATGCCAAAGATAAACTAGAGGCGAACACCCTCGGTTGTTTATCTGACCTACCTCTTTTAAAGAATGCTTGCATTGTTAAGCATAAACACAAATCCACACGAATTAAGTAGTATGTCTTTCCTACTCTATCCTTCTCACACTATTGTTCATTGGTTGACGATTCTCTACTCAGTAGGCGTCGCCTTTTACCTTTGATGGTCAAGGATTATGTAAGACATATCAAACCAAATAAAGTGAGGTTACTTACCAATGATTTCCAAAAATAGTTTTGGGCTTGGGGCAAAGTCTTCATTAAAAACGTGATGTTTTAACGAAATCAAGAATCACAAAGCAAGGTGTGATTAG
Source organism: Eleocharis quinqueflora (assembly GCA_964058865.1). Lineage (NCBI taxonomy): Eukaryota > Viridiplantae > Streptophyta > Magnoliopsida > Poales > Cyperaceae > Eleocharis > Eleocharis quinqueflora. The sequence goes on along the minus strand of CAXKVX010002089.1, from coordinate 4,686 downwards.
CAAGATTGCTTACCTAAAATAACTAATGGCCGAGTCATGCGTAACAGCTAGCTTGTATATTGGTGAAAATAGGAATCTTGGACCTACTGCAAAAAGGAATAGAACAAATTTGCAGTGGGAGTTTTATTATTTAAATAAAACATTACATGAACAACTAAAATCTTTTATTTTTAACATTGTAAAAATATGGCTAAAGAATCGTCTTTCTCTCTGCATTCCCTGCTCGAAAAGCAAACACTGAAAGCGGACAGATCTAATTTCATTGATTGGTTCTGTGCCCTCACTATTGTATTAAAGCGAGAGAAGAAAGAATATGTCCTAAACTCACCGGTCCCTGCTGAGCCTAAGGATGGCAAAGCAGATGAGGTCGCTCTGTACACCAAGCACAAGGAAGATGAGCTTGATGTATAAAGTCTCCTTGTATGTATTATGGGTCCTGAATTGCAGCCCCCATTCATGGACACCAAGACCTATGACATGTGCCAACAGCTCAAGAACATGTTTCAAGAGCAAGCATGTGTTGAGAAATTTAAAGTGACCAAATCCCTATTAAGTCACAAGTTGACTGAAGGCGGCTCTGTCAGCACTCACATGCTCCGTATGACGAGCAATGTTGAGCAGCTAGATAAGCTAAACGCCCCGTTGAGCAAAGAGTTTGCGATGGACGTTATCTTGCACTCACTCTCTCCCAACTTTTCGGGGTTCATCATGAACTTTCACATGCTGGGAATGGAGAAGAGTCTACAAGAGCTGCAAGGGATGCTCAGGATTCCAAATGATGACATGAAGAAGAGTTCTTCTGTCCTCGTGATCCGAACTGGTGAAAGGAAGATAAAAAAAAGGCCCCAAAGAAAGTGGCTCCTAACTACAAGGGCAAAGAGAAACAGATTGCTAAACCAAATTCTCCCAAGATAAAGGTTTATGTTGCCTCTGACTGCTATTAATGTAACGTAAAGGGTCATTGGAAGAGAAACTGCCCAAAATATCTGGTGAACTTGAAGTCTGGAAAAGTTTCCAAACCTTCATCCTCAAGTATGTTTGTTGTTGAAGTTAACGTTACTACCTCTATTAATGATTGGGTATTAGATACTGGATCATGTGCTTATATCTGTTCGAATATGCATGCACTAAAGAATAAAAGGAAGTACAACTCCAAGTTGGAAACAGAGCAAAAGTTGTAGCCGTAACAGTTGGAAGTATAAAGTTGTATTTGCCTAGCAGGCTTGTAATGGAACATGAAAATGTTTATTTTGTTCCTAACATTTCCAAGAATATCATTTCGGTCTCATGTTTAGAGACGAATGGGTTCTCTTTTGTTATAAAGAACAATAGATGTTCAATATATAAAGATGAATTACATTATGGATCCTCTTGTATGACGAATGGTCCGTATATATAAAGATGAATTACATTATGGATCCTCTTGTGTTCAACATAACTAACAAACGACTCAAAGCATCTCATGAAAGTACGACTTACATGTGGCATTGTCGCCTTGGTCATATAAATGAGAAACGCATCATGAAGTTGCATAAAGATGGACTTCTTGGTAAATTTGATCTTGAATCAATTAGCACATGTGAATCTTGCTTATGTGGAAAAATGACCAAAGCGCATTTCTCCAAAAGGGACGAAAGGGCAAGTGACTTACTAGGACTTGTACATACTGATGTATGTGGACCTATGAGTACTTGTACAAGGTTGTTCTTACTTTATCACGTTTACTAATGATTACAGTAGATATGATTACGTCTACTTGATGAGACATAAGTCTGAATCCTTTGAAAAGTTCACGGAATTCAAGGTTGAAGTAGAAAATCAATTAAACAAGAGTATTAAGGCCTTACGATCTGATCGTGGAGGCAACTACCTGAGTTTCGAGTTTATTATGTACTTAAAAGAATGTGTGGTAGTTTCACAACTCACGCCTCCGGGGACACCGCAATGGAATGGTATTTCTGAGGGAAGGAATCGAACTCTGTTAGACATGGTTCGATCAATGATGAGTAACGCCACTCTTCCAAAATCATTTTGGGGACACGCACTAAAAACTGCCGCATGAACAATAAATATGGTTCCGTCTAAGTCAGTTGAAAAGACTCTATATGAGTTATGATCTGGAAAAACCCCAAATATGTCTTATCTTAAAATATGGGGTTGCAAAGTATTTGTCAAACGTCCGACATTTGGCAAACTTGATCTCAGATCTGACAAATGCTTTTTCGTAGGGTATCCTAAGGAAAAACGAAAGGATATTACTTCTATCACCAGTTTGAGAATAAAATAGTTGTTGCTCGTGTTGATATATTTTTGGAGAACCAGTTTCTCGCAAAGAAAATAGTGGGAGTAATGTAATACTTGAAGAAATTTGAGATACAACACACAATACAATATATGAACCAGATCAGATTTACCCACCACTGGATACTTCAACTAAAGAGCATCTGGAAGAATCAAATTCACAAGTAGTTGTGGAGGAGGTTCTAGTCCCAAGCTCAAGTACTTCGATGCAAGTTGAAATAGAACTAGATCCGCAAATAGTTGTAGATCAAGATCAACAGCCCGAAGGCCAAGTGCTACGTAGGTCTACAAGGACAGTCCATGCACCCGAGAGGTACTTGGGACTGCATGAGGTCTCAGTCTTTGATACTGAAGATCCTATGACCTATGCAGAAGCAATGGATAGGCTTGACTCTGATAAATGGTTGGAGGCCATGAGATCCTAAATACAGTCCATGTATGACAACACGGTCTGGAACCTAGATGTATCATTTGATGGGGTGAAACCCATAGCTAACAAGTGGATTTTTAAAAGAAAAATAGACATGAATGATAAGATGACTGTATACAAAGCACGACTAGTAGCGAAATATTTCAAACAAATTCAAGGAGATGATTATGATGAATTTTTTCGCCCATAGCTATGTTTAAGTCGATTCGAATACTCCTAGCAATTGCCGCATTTTATGATTATGAAATATGGCAAATGTATGTCAAAATTGCCTTCTTAAACGAAAATTTGGAAGAAGATGTGTACATGACACATCTTGAGGGTTTTAAGGATCTAAAGAATGTTGGAAAGGTATGCAAGCTTCTTAAACCAATTTATGGATTGAAGCAAGCATCACGAAATTGGAATCTTCGATTTGACGAAGAAGTCAAAAAGCTTGACTTTGTCAGATGCGAAGAAGAATCATGTGTATACAGGAAGACTAGTGGGAGTGACATCGCCTTTCTAATCTTATATGTAGATGGCATACTTTAAATAGAAAATGATATTCCTATGTTGCAACAAGCTAAGTCTTCACTAAAAAGTTTTCTCGATGAAGGACTTGGGCGAGGTTGTCTATATTCTAGGCATAAAGATCTATCGTGATAGATCGAAAAGACTTATAGGATTAAGTCAAAGCACGTACATTGACAAAGTGCTAAATAGGTTTAGCATGCAGGATTCTAAGAAAGGATTCCTGCCAATGAATCATGGTGCGCAGCTTTGCAAGACTCAGTGTCCTTCGACAACTGATGAGCGAAGCACAATGAGTAGAGTGCCATACGCTTCGACTATAGGCTCTATCATGTACGCCATGTTGTGCACTCGCCCTTATGTCTCGTACACTTTGAGTGTGACAAGTAGATATCAGGCTAATCCAGGCATGGAGCACTGGAATGCTGCAAAGAATATCCTTAAGTACTTAAGAATAACTAAGGATATATTTCTCGTCTATGGTGGTGACTCCGAGGTCGTAATAAACGGTTACACTGATTCAAGTTTCCAAACTGATCGAGATGATTTGAGATCACAGTCCGGATACGTGTTCATACTCAACGAAGGGGCTGTGAGCTGGAAGAGTTCAAAGCAAGAGACTACAGCAGACTCAACCACCGAAGCTGAGTACATAGCCGCATCCGAAGCAGCCAAAGAAGGGTTCTGGATCAAGAAGTTTCTTAGCGAACTAGGAGTGGTTCCCAGAGTTCAAGGACCTGTGGACTTCTACTGTGACAACAATAGAGCTATAGCTCAGGCTAAGGAATCGAGATCGCACTCGAGATCCAAGCATGTTCTGCGACGTTATCACTTGATACGAAATCGTAAATAGAGGTGATGTAAAGATATGTAGAGTTGACACAGTCAGCAACACAACTAATCAACTCACGAAACCTCTTCCTCAAGCCAAGCACCAGTTGCACACGGCTTCTATGGGTCTGAGACACATAGGAGATTGACCGTGAGGCTTTCTTTAGATCTACAAGATTTTTAGAAAATTAGAAATTCATGTAATTAGGGCCTACGAAGATTGGCTCCTAGCTTAAGTAGGAGATTGTTAGTTTATAATAATCTAGAAGTTAATAATGCAATAAATTATCATAAAGCTTTGTTTATGAATTGAGTGATTAATAAATTGTCATTTTCTTGCCTTGAGTATTATTGAATTTATGGATCATTCATTTATCTGACTAGAGTCAATAACAGAAATTGTGAAACTTTATAATATAGATGATATATACTCTTAAAAGTCTCTAATCAAGATAATTAGAAGAAACAATAATTTACCATTGCAAGGTTAGAATGTAGACTAAAAGAAGGTTAAATTTTACAGACCATAGACATGAGATGTCATTTTAATTACATAAATACATGTTTTAGGAACATGGTATTTGACAGACCTCAAATGAAATATTAAATGG